>ML785477.1:100084-112407 GCA_009831015.1 Picea engelmannii
ATGAGTTATTAAAGCTCATAAAATGCATAATTAAATGCATGAGCACTTCATAAAGCATTAATCAAACTAATATGAAAAATGCATGAAGTATTTTTCCCACAAATGCATAATTAAATGCATGAGAAATAAAACTCAAGAAAGCATCATTAAACACATTTGTTGCCACCTTGAAATCAACATGGCGCTAAGTTCTTTCATGTGCGGAGATCCATTCGGATCAAATATTAAAGAAGTTCAATATGACAGATTAAAAAAACACCGTGATAGATTTGAAGAAAATGAATGATGATGATTTAGACGAGATTGAACCACAACTGATTGGATAAATGATGTATCTAGTTAACACCAGACCTAATTCATGCTATGCAGTGAATATGCTTAGCCAATCCATGAGCCAGCCGAGACAGATTCACTTGAGAATAGTAAAGCATGTATTGAGATATACACGAGGCACAATTTGATATGGTCTGAGATATGCCTCCAAGTGTGAAATTGAGTTTGCAGGGATATGCCTATATAGATTGAGCAAAGAGTACAATGGACCGAAAGAGCACATTTGGTTGTTGTCTTACCATGAAGTTTTCCATGTTTTCTTGATGCAACATGAAACAAAACTCTTTGGCCTTGAGTACCACAAAAGCAGAGTATATAGCATTGAGTGTGCGAAGCAATGTGGGTTCACAAGCTTCTGACAAATTTACTTGATCATGAGACGATTTCTATGATGATAACAAGATCCGTGTGTAAAGATCTTTGAGAACCCAATGTTTCTTGATGGATAGAAACACTTTGAGATGAAATATCATTATATCAGAGATATGATGCAGAGGAAAATGGTACACATGAAGTACCTTCCTACACATGAGACATTGCAGACATCTTCACCAAATTATCTTGGTGAAGAATACCTCCCTAGTTGAGAAGGAGTGTTGATGACTACAACCAAGACAAAGTTCAAAGTACATTCGTGTGAGACTTGGAATGATGAAGAATGCCTCCGTAGCTGAGAGGGAGTGTTGATGATTGCAACTATGTGAGACATTCTACAAGACACAAACCTGAGAGAGAGCCCATGAGAGGGGTTTGTGGTTCCTATATGAGACAGAGCTGGAATGTAGATATGGCCTCCTCCTTACAGAGAGTTGAGAATAACTCCAGATGATTCTCCTGTGTAATGCAGTGAGAAAGGAGATATGCAGAGTTGGACGTGCATGTGGCCGAGCACAAGGTGAATGTGTGAAATCCCAAAGTGATGGGTGCATCGTCATGAGACAGAAATGAAGATGATGTATTAGCCTCCTATGAGCAGAGAGTTTATGAGAAACTCTAGATGACTCTCATGTGTAAATCAATGGTAAAGGAGATCTGTTGAGTGGACGTGCTTGTGGATGAGCACAATTGAATGTGATCCTAGTGGCTGAGGACTAGTGAAGAAGTGGTTCTTCTGTGTAATGTAGTGAGCCAGAGATATGGACATCCCTATGGATGTGCCCCTAGTGGATGAGCACTAGAGGGTGTATAAGATCCCTTTCTATATTTGTTAAGAGTCAGACCTACCTGTAACCCTAATTGTAATGTAAAGGGTACATGTCGGCCCCACCTTAATGTAAAAGATAATTAATCTGGTTAATATTAATTATATTATGAGATAGAGAGGTCGGCCCTGTTGTGCCAATAGACACTTCTGTTGACAGGTAAAGTCTAATATAAGTAAAGGTTAATTCCCCATTGAGGAATAATATCTTTTGTGTGAGTTTGGAAATTTCAGCAAGTACACTTTCTTGGGAAAAGTGTGCACCTCTCTTGGGTGCTAGTCTTCTAGGGTTTGCAAGCATCCTCTTGTGTGCTAGGTTTTCTTGGTGATGAAGGAATTTCTCTTGAAGACTATAGCAAAGGATTTGGCTAGATTTTCTTCCCTTGTTGAGAAGGGTTTCCCATGATACTTCTTGTGTAATTGTGCATGGTGTTTCTTTTTGTGATCTTGGTTGTTGCAAATTGTTTATGGTTTAAGTAAAATGCTAAGATGAAATGAACTTCTTTCTTAAGCCTTGCTTATTGAAAAATCAACAATGATGATCTTCACTAGGATTTTGTTAGAGGATTCTGCTAAGCCATTAATTTGAGGGTAGTATGGAGTAGAGTCAATAAGTTGAATCCCAAACTTTTCACAAAACTTGACCAGAGGTTCAACTTTAAAAGCTGTAACATTATTAGTCACAATCTTGTTAGGAAAACCAAACCTTGACAAAATGTCTTCCAGGAAGCCAATGACTACTTTATGTGTTGCATTTATTGTGGGAGTGGATTCTATCCACTTGGTGAAATAATCGGTGGTAGTCAGTATCCAACGATGTTGGCCACTTGAAGCTAGATGAATTTCTCCAATAAAATCTAATCCCCATTGCTGGAAAGGACCAGATACCACTATGGGATTCATAGGAAAATATTTTAGCTGTTGCTTGCCTGAGAATTTATGACATTTATCACAGGCCCTGATATTTGCACATACATCAGTGAATAAACTATGCCAGAAGTACCCAAATCTAAGTATTTTATATGTTTTAGTCCTCCAAAAATGGTGATCTCCACATAGGCTATCATGAAAATCAGTCATGGTTTGCTTTGCTTCTTTTGGATCCAAGCATCTTAAAATAACCCCTACATGATCCTTCCAATACAGAACCCAATCAACAATGCAATATCTGATTTCTTTGAGCTTTAAATCCCTCACCTTAGTCTTCTCAAATCCAGTAGGAGGTTGTAGTGTCTGCAAGAAATGGATGAGGTCCTTGTACCAACCACACTCTGTCAATTTTGGGCTGATATGTGAGCTGTTGTTAGTAATATCAGTCTGATGGTATACATAATCTGTATTCATGAAATTAACCCCAAGTGACTTACAATTTGATTCAGCTAACAATCTAGCTAAACCTTTTCCTTTCACCAACTTGGTAGGTTTCATCTCAAGATCAAACTCTAGAATTTTGGAAATCTACTTACTCCTTTTTCCATCTATGTCAGGCTGAATTATAATTTCTTTAACAGAGCTTGAAGGGACATAAACAATAATTCTGGAATGCAAAAAATATACTATGAAAGCATTGAGGGATTTGACCAAAGCATAAACTCTCTTATCCATGATGTCATATATGGCTTTATCATCTCTCAAATCTTTGTTGAAAAAAGAAATAGGTTGCTCCATTCCATCTGAGTTTTTCTGAAGGAGGATAACAACTAATGTATCCTTCGAAGAAATAGAAAATATCACAAATTCTTTTGAATAATTAGGGCTGATAAGAACAAGTGCCTCAGTTAGTGCTTATTTAATTTGATCGAAATAATTCCTAGCTTCAAGAGTCCATTTTACCTCATTCCCCCTTCTCATCATGGATGTGATAAACTTAACTAACTCAACAAAATTGGAAATGAATCTTCTAAAGAAGTTTATCTTACCCAGGAAGGAATGAATCTCTTTCTTGCACCTAGGGAGAGACAGAGTCTTGATGGCCTCTACTCTAATTGGGTCAATTTTTACCCCTTCATCTAAGACAATATGTCTCAACAACTTACCTTCCTTCATAGCAAAAAGGGACTTCTTGGGATTAAGTGACAGTCCAAATTTTCTGCATTTTAGTTTCTATATAAATTGTTTGGTATCATCCTTCAAAGGTATTTTATGCTCAATAATGCTCGTATCATAAGTTTTCAATTCATCATACTTCCAAGCAAATACATTAGAAAATTCCTTTAACAATTTGATATACTCATCTTTTTTTTTTTTTTTCTGACAGACTACTAGACAACTTGACATACTTGGGATCTTCATCAGTACCTAGATTGCACTATGTCAAATCAAAATCTTCATTTGAACCTCTCACTTTGACAACCACATCATTACTATCAAATAATCTCTCCAAAGGAGCCAATATATTGCGGATATGATTGCTAGGCAATTGGACAATCTTGTTCAAGAATTTACTAGCATGAGGATTGTTTTCATCATCTGGGTCTTAATCAATGTGAAGAGAAAAACATTCCTCTATTGTTTCCAGAAATATTTTTATTTCAAGATCATCTTCATAAACCTTCCAATGTTTGACATTGTCAGGTATAGAAGGCCTATACTTTACCTCAACATCATACTTGAGCTTAGGAGTTAGTGGGACTTTAAAGTTACTAGCGAAAACAACTAGGGAATCAATCAATGCATTTTCTTCCCTAGGAACAAAAGATATGTTGAAAGCTAGGAAGAAATTGTCAATAATATCTCATACGTCATTCTTGTAAGTCCTCAACCTGGGATGCTTTGCTTGATATAAATTTTTGATCTGATGTAAAATCAACTATGCATCTCCAAAAACTGATAATTCTTCAATTTTCATATCTTTAGCAGCCCTCAGCCCCAAAACTAGGGCCTCATATTCTGCAATGTTGTTTGTGGTTTCAAATTCCAACTTGAAAGATAAAGTTATGACTTATTGAGAGGGGGAAATGAAAACAACCCCAACATAAGCACTATCTTTAGAAGATGCCCCATCAAAAAACATTTTCCAAGTTTGAGCACCTTGTTTGACTGTTTCACATATTGTTGGTGATGGATTTCTAATTTCTAGAGGTGACTAAGGAAGATCAGTGAGCTGCAGAATGATAGATCCCAAATAAGTGTCAACAAAATAAATAGGATGGTTTGTGGGATTACCTTCATCACTAATAATGTAAGATAATTGTGCTTCTCTATACAACCTTCTGTGTTC
The DNA here is from genome assembly GCA_009831015.1 of Picea engelmannii. Classification (NCBI taxonomy): domain Eukaryota; kingdom Viridiplantae; phylum Streptophyta; class Pinopsida; order Pinales; family Pinaceae; genus Picea; species Picea engelmannii. Next base: position 104,839 of record ML785477.1, read on the forward strand.
ACCCCAAAAAGATTGGTATTGTGGCATAAGAGAGATCCATATACAATGTCCCTCCCAAACTTTTAATCCATGATCTAGACAATAACATCCCAAACTTTGGGGGGACATATGCAACTACAATATCCATGACAATACTCTTCATGGGAAATTGGAAGAGAGTAACAACCAAATCTTTAATCACCCCAAGGCATTTCACTTTCCTTCAGTCAAAAGAATATAGATCATGATATGTTTTGGTGATATCTAGACCTAGTTCATCCATAACAAATTTAGGCATTAAGTTGTGGGATGCACCTGAGTCCATCAAGAAATTGTGTAAGATATTATCATGTACATTCAATGAGGTATACAAATGAGGAGAGGAGTCATCTCTATCTTCTACTAAGGGCCCCAATATGATTGCAGGTTTTTCATCTTGAAAATTTACTGAATTGGTTGAATGAGACAAAAAAATCAGGCTGTAGCATTTTAGAAATGGACTTCTTGAAATCTTCATTCTTTATCAACTCTAGGAATGAGATTGGAATTTTTATCTTCTGAATTTCATTCTCAAAGCTAAGAGAAGATGGGGATTTCAGAATTTCTTTTACTTCTTGAACAGTGGCTGTAACCATAGCATGATTATTTTGTTCTTCATTTCCTTTCTTTGGTTCAACCATTGTTTTAGTAGAAGGTTCTGATTTTTTAGGCTGATTGGATGTACTAGGCTTTCCCTCTTTCTGTTTTGACCTCAAGTTGTATTTATTCTGATTTTCATTTGTTTTCTCTCCCTTACTTAACTCATTTATCTGAATGTTCATTAGAGACTCTTCATAAGCATATTGAGTTAGGTGAGGGGAACCAGATGTGTCTCCCAGACAATGAATTTCTTGATCAACTTCCTCATTTTCTCCTTAATCATCATCAACCAGATTGCTTTGAAGAGGGGTCTAAACCTTTTGATCATCTATATTCCTATGATCTCTTTGAAGAATTTGAGGTGCATTATTTTGTCTTCTGAAATTGTTTCTATTTCCAAAATCTTGTGTATTTCTATTGGCTTGTCTCCCCTCAAGTTTTAGTTTTTCCATTTCTGCAGAAAGTGACTTGACTAACTTAGTCAATTCATCCACTTGAGGGTTAGTTGCTAAAGTATCAGAGGTGGAAGATTCTACTTTTTATTTCCTCCTATCCCTATCATATTTTCCTCTTAATTTATCTACAACCAATATATTTTATTCCACTTCTAGGGCAACATCTTGCATATGGGATAGTGAACTAGATCTTCTATCTCTTAACATAAGACAAAAATTAGGGTCAAAGGTACTAACACAGGTTATTTTGGAAAAATTTTCAGTAGGATTGATCTCAATAGGGATTTTATTATACATTTTGTTAAACCTTTTTGAAAAGTCTGATACTGATTCACCTTCTTTTCTTTTGAGAGCCCCAAATTCAGTGATATAATACAACAAATCCTTCTTGTCACCCCAATGCCTTAAAAAGGCATCATCAAGGGCTTCAATTCCAACAATTGATCCAGGAGCTAAACTCCTAAACCATTTTCTGGCCTCACCATCAAGAATTTGTACAAAAACTCTCATCCAAACATCCTCATTCTCAATATTCAGATTATCAACATAACTATAAAATGTTGCAAGGTGTTCCTATGCAGTGATATCCTCCTATCCTGTGAACTTGGGCATATACTTTAGGTATTATACTATTGGGAGGCCATTCATAGGATGAGGAAGCACCAGAGGGGCATACCTAGCAGCCACAATGGCATCCATTCTATTCCTAGGAGGATTATCCCCTGCCATTTGATTAGGGAAAGGTGGATTCTGAATTCTAGGAGAAGTAGGAGTTTATTTGATAGGAAAATATGCAATCTATATATCATGTATCTTGGGAAAAGGAAGAGTATAATATGGAGGAGTTTCAGACTTAAAAAAAAGTAGTTGGGTCTTGGATGTGGATGGGGAAAACTCAAGAGGAACTGAGGTTCCTTCGTCTTTGGTCACAACAAATTTGAAAGAATGGGGAGAAGGAAAACCTAAGAGAGGAAAATCTTCCAGAATCTCAAGCGTAAACCAATTTACAACTTCAGGGGATGCACAAACATCAAAATTTTCAAGACTTTATTCTTTCATCTTAGGAGAAAAAGATGAATATTCTACAAATAAATCTCCTAGATTATACTTTACAAGAGTTTCAACAATAGGAAAATGAGAAACATGAGAAACAACAACTGGATATGAAAAGCAGAGTCAGGTAAATTTCTAGAAGTGCCCGAGGATGTGGAAGAGGAAGCTCCTTGCACAACTTTTCCCTTCTTCAAGATATTTTATGGATAAGGTTCAGGTGCAACCAGAGGTGACTGTGGATTCAACCTCGTGTGTCTACCTTTGGGAGCCAGAGATAAACTTTGGATTTGCCAGGTGCAATCTACAGTCTTCTATTTATTGATTATTGTGCACCATCAAAATTAGTAATTTGTCTTGTCATACAACCCAGGGAAATGTCTTCAATCTGTTCCCTGACAATGACGCCAAAAATGTTAGCACTAGAAGTCACACTTAGAATACTATAGGTGCAAGCCCAATACCCATCAGAATATTAAAAATAAGTGTTTATGATAAGTTGACAAATAGATGAAAAACTCAGAAAAAGAATGTCAATCACAGCTTACTCCATACAATATGCACCAACAAATAAGGCTTTGAGTAACTTGGATTAGGATTTAAGAAATAAAGTGGGCATGTGGAAGACTTAATAAGAAAAATGTAATATGGCTACCATCTACATTACGTAGTATTGACATACATATGAATAAAACCGTATGAAACAAGAACTTCTCATAATCAAAGAGAAAATTATGATATAATTATAAACAATATCACAACAAATCCTCCATTGCAACAAAGATACAATTCATCCATATGAATCATTCAATAGAATGTAATTATAATTATATAGAAACAAGATGATAAGGAACAAGAATGATTTCTATTATCCAAAGTGTCTTAGGTCTGGTACATACAATATGAGATACTATCTGCTACATAGAAAACATAAAAAATATGAGACTCTCTCACACCATTCGAATCTCCCTTCAGTCTTACAATGCTTATATTATAGCCTAGACTGTCATTGACAACTTTTCAATTTGAATAACAACTCCTGCATAGGATTCTTGTGCCTAAAGTTAGCATAGCTACAACTGTACAACATAAATAAAACATAATGCTATATTTCAAGATGATGCTGGCAACGTTTGCAACATTTTGCTTATGGCTGATGATGTGTCCCTTTGAGTGCATTTTCCTTTGGAAGGTGGCCTTCTAGCTCACAACTGATCCTTAGAAAACTGGCATGCATCCATCTTGATACTTGGTGGTTGTTCCTCCCTCCAAAAACTCCAAAACATGAGTTCGCAGTGCCAGGTGATGCGAACTTTCCTGTAGTGGATCGTTTGATTTGGTAAAGTCTTAAAACATCCCAAAGCTATCTCAAGTGCCCCAAAATGTTGTAACAACTTATAATCTTGGTACATGACTAGAAGAAAACATCCCAGTAGCTAATCATGGTTTAAAAACATAGCCATCCTCAAAAAGTTGTAAAAATGCATAGACAAGAAACTTGACCAAAACTGATACTGGTTATGGAGGTTCAACATATTCATTTTTTAACTCTGGAGATTCTCCTGGTAGAAACCTTAGCCAACATGTCCATATGTCTCTTGGCCAACTCTTCTTTAAAAGGTTGTAGTTATGCCTTTATCTTTCTGATTTGAGCTTGATGAGATCTATTTTGTCTGTAGAGATTTCTGAGCTGCCTATGGAGGGGCAAAAATATTTTGGCTAAAAATATGGCCTTGTCAATAGTCTCATGGTACATGCCCATTATCCCCTTAAGCTTCTTCCTAGAGCTAGAGTATTCAATCTTCAGTATATCAACCTCATCCCTTTCTTCTTTAAGTTGTCTTTTGGACCTTTTGAAAGTGGGATTACTCTCATGTTGAGGAGTAGTGACATCAATAATTTCAATGGGTTGCTCAAGAGCTTTGGATTTACCTTTCCTCTGGGATAAAGTTTTTGCTACATCATCCTTCACATGAAATTTTTTCTTGACTGCTGTTCTAGTAAAAGGCCTCTTAGGCTTAACCTTGTCTGCAACAATGGGTGAAGGAAACATAAGCTTTCTTCCTCTCAGACCTGTGGATTTACTTGAAGGAACCTCCATAGGAGTGGGATCTACCAAGGGTGAATCTCCCCTGTGTGAAGGATGTGAATACCCTCCTACTTCTGTTTCATTTGTTTCTCTATCATCTATATCAGTCATAGAATCCATTTTCATTTTTCTAACCTATGAACAGACAATCCTCTCCACATGAGTAGGGATTTGTATCTTATACTGTGGAGTGGGGGAAACATTCAGCTGAAAGTGTGATGCAGTGAGGAATGTTTCCCAATCAGTGTTTGTCTTTCTCAACTCTTCCATCACCAAAATTTTAATAAGGCTAGAGTGAAAGACACTTGTGTCTACTTGCTTATATTTGGCTTGAACTCTGTCAACCATCTTACCAATGCTTCTAAAGAGGTAAAAAGGGAGGTTCATTGCTTCTTTCCCCGTGAAGTGTAATAGTAGCCCGATGTGGTATTGGTATACCATGTTAAATCTTCCCTCATAGGTGAAATACCTTTGTATCACCTTCAACATCTTATCAAAACCTTGAAGCATATGGATTCTAGGTACCCCTTTGGATAAGTTGTCTCCCTGACACTCTAGTTTAAGAAATTCCTTGGAGAAGGAAGCATTTAATGACATTGCCTTGAACCACTTTTCTCCAGTGTTGGGTATCTCTATTGCAACAGAGATGGATAGTTCTGAAACTTCAAATTCTAAAATACCCACTCTAGTTTTGGTCCCATTAAAGTTGAGTGCAAATTTCCTTGTTACCTCTAGATGCCCCCTCTGCATATTTTGACATAAATTGATGCAACCTACCCTCTGAAAGGCTTACCTGATCAAAGGCTCAGAATCAAGGATCTACATGTCATAGGGTTCTGTCCTTACAATTTCCCCTCCCTTGTGAGTTTTATTATGCTATTGACTATCCATACTGTTGTTGAGGAATTTTTTTCTGTGAGTTTTAATGACAGGTAGATGTATGAAAATAGGGAAAACAAGAAACTAAGGTTTTAATGACAAACTATTTTCAATAGGCTGAACTTGTACAAAGTTTTTATACAACTCACTTTATGCACATTTAGGAATGAGAAAGGGCATTCTTCAAACACGAGATATAAAGAAACGAAACTGGAAGTTATAATAAGAGGGAGACACTTGTGAATTCTCTACTTAAACATGGTTTTTTATGACAATACAAGTATCATTTAACATCATGATAATGCATGCAATCTTTAAACCTAGTTTGACAACTGATCAACCACAAATTTCAAGCTGAGAGGGGTGCAAAGTCACTCTTTAAAAGTTGATTTTGTAAAAGATGCAGAAGACACGGTTTCAACAATGCTGGAACAGAGGGTTCACAACGCCCTGTTTGCAACGTATAGTTCACAACGCCTAGAACAGAGGGTTTGCAACGCCCTGTTTGCATTGTATAGTTCACAACGCTTAGAACAGAGGGTTTGCAACGTCGGGGAAAATCAATGGAGCTAGTGAATTCTGAGCGATGGGAAAGATGAATGAGGTCTGAAGGTGATATGGTCTAACGAGTAAGGTTCAAAACATCAGGAAAGTGAATTTGAAATATGTCAACAAAAGAATGGGATAGTTCACAACGTCGATAGATAAACCAACCAAAAATCCTTTCTCAACCCTCAAACAACATGAAAAATCTCATGGAGTACCTGGTGGACCTGGGATTGATGCTGATGTCTTTGAATTTGCTCATGGATGGTTTCAAGCTGTCCAACCTCTAACCATCCTCTTCAGCTAGTTCGTAACGCCAGTTCACAGTGCTTGTCTACCAGTTCACAACGCCTGTCTACCAATTCACAACGCCTTATTCAAACAAGAATTGTATACTTCGAGGAGACTGTTAGGATATTCAATGACATGATCCATGAAAAAATGGTTAAAAGATGGTGCTGAAAATAATGAAATCTCCTCTGTCATGGTTCTTTAATTTGCAATGATGACAAATGAAAGCATGATGTACTTAGAGTATGATGGGAACTCTCCTAGTGAGTTGGCAGCGCATACACCCAACTTTGACTTGACACTTAAATGGATAAATGATGACAAAGGGAATCTTGTGTACAACATGGAGGTGTGACATGCCAAGGTGATGATGAAAAATTCAAAGATGTGACTCATGAGGGTTCATTCATTTTTTCATGATAACAAAATACATAACACTAAGAATCTAGACCAAGGCCAAACTAACTTTAGCTTATTCAAATCAAATTTTAAGTGATGACTTTAACAAGAAGACATGAAAACCTATGAATTATGTAAATCTATGACTCAAAAAACATAACTGAAATGATTTTTTGATCCTTACAATCCTATGTTTTAACAACCTCAATCCTTAGATTGGGCCCCATTATTCTTGTATTTGAACTCCCCCCCCAACTGGGATAATTTTAAGGATGAAAATTTATATTAAAATGTAGAAATGTAGGTTAATATTACTAGTCCTTAATATGAAAAATGTAATTTTTTTGGCGATATTTTCGTAAAAATATTCATATTTCTAAGGATTTATATAGTTTCTATAATTTTTTGGCAATTTTTAAGGTAAAATCATTTTATTTTATGGAAGTTGGGTGAATCATTTTTAGAAAAATGGAAATTGACGCATATTTTTTTTTTGGAAAAACCATGGAAAATTAGCTCATTGGAGAAATTTAGCCCCTAAAATTTCCCATGTAATGGGCATTACTTCCTTATATTTTTTACTATGTAATATTGCGAGCCCCTTGTATGCAAATAAAACAACAAGTGTGAGAATGTTGGTGTAATGTCCCCCACCTCTTAGAGAGGTAATGAGGAGACTCAGTGGCCTGGGCACCCCCACTAGGTCATAGTCTCACACTGAAGTGGGGAAAAAGTCAAGAAGTTAAAAGTTATATTTTTAAGTTGACTTAAGAAAGGAAAAGGAAAGGAGTAAAAGATAACTCAACAGAAGAATAGAAGATTAACCTTGGGAGTTAACCTAACTTAACAGAGAATTAGAAGGAAAAGTATAAGTAAGAGGCTAGGGTGCACCTATTACTCATTCTGGTTTTGGATTAGCATTTGCTATTGCTCTTGAGCATTCAGTTTGGGGGTTTTGCTGTACAAACCCTTGGGAGCAACTCAGTGGTGAAATATCCACTCACCTTCTTCCATAGCTTGGTCTCGGGGATGAAAGACTCCTCCACACCATTCTAGTCTCAGGGCCAGTTTATCGAGGGAGGTTCGATCTAGCTTATCTTGAGGGCCTAGGGCCATTCCGACAGTTGGGTTTTGTTTGCAGGGGCAGGACCATCAGTTTGAGGGATTTTCTGGAGGGTTATCATCATTCTATATTTGTCTGCAGATTGGGACGTCATGGAGCCATAGGGGACGTCCTGTGAT
>ML785477.1:118293-134561 GCA_009831015.1 Picea engelmannii
GATTGACCCCCCTGGTTACGCGGAGCATTTAGGGTAGCACCCTGAAATGTTTTTTTGGGCGATTTTTTCTATTTTAGTGATTTTGCTATTTTAAACAGTTTTCTAAATTAATCTCGGATTAATGGATTAGGGTTTGGTAATTGTAGGATACTTAACAATTTTATATATATTGTATCGTGAATGGTGAAATTAAAACAATGAAGAGTTGAGAGGTGCAACACCAAGGAAGGTTGGTTTTCTCCTCGTCAAGGGTTTCCAGTGTAAATCTTGTGTACTATGTGTATGAGCCATTGATTAATTTATGTTTTTCTTAAAAATTTGTATGCATTGATTTACTTCACGGGTTTAAAAATTACAAATATGGGGTACTTAGGGAGGTACCCAATGGGGATAATAATAGATAGGTCACTACATGGTGCAAAAACAATAATTGCAAGAAGGCTTACTAGAATGTTCTTTCACTAGAGAGTTCCTAGGAGATTAGATAGAATTATTTAAAGAAGTAGACACAATGTAATGAGGTGTGTTGTGAATAGTATTGCGATTGAAGAAAACATGGTTTGTGTATTGATTCCTTCCATAATGAATAATTAATTGTGTTAATCTACCTTAATGGTTTTCTCTACATTCTTGTGCTCACTCTTTTGTTTTTTATGGTGTGAATGATTTGGTTTATTTATTTATGAATCAAAGAACCTCTTGATCAAAAAAGTATATCTCTGGTCCATCTTGGCACTTTCATCTCATACCTCGATCATACAGACATCACCACTTTGTCAAACTCCATATAAAGGAACTACCATCCACCAAAATACATGGGTAACCAGTCGTTGTAACCACTGGTCTAATAGGATATCCCTTCATGTACATAGTTCATTCAACCTGTTAATGAACTTTCCTTGAATGTAGAACTTCACCTCCCAGAGTCTAAAACCAATAAAATGGTCCACCCATGGTGTTAAAGAACTCCACCATATAGGCTATTGCACTATAGTAGACAAGTTATTGAAGTCATTAGGGACACATGGAAAAGGGTAAAGCATGCCTATCTAGGTCTTACAACAATATTCCCTTTACATGTTATATACATAAATATAGGTACATACATTACATACTCCACTCATGGAGATTCCATGTACAAACTCAAACTTCTCAAGGACCACTACATAGAATAAAAAAAATGACATCATAAACTTTCTACAACTACAAAGTGTGATTACAATATGGTCAAGACACCTCACAAAATTTACCTTGTTTTACTTTATTTGTCCATCTTTATCCAATATTTATTGTTGTCACAACCAATATCCACTTTTTTCATAAGAAATCTATGTGGCCACTAGATTTCCATAGTCATCGACTTCCTTTGAATCAAAGTCAAAATAACTCTCTGTTGTAACATCTATATCCTTGTCCTTCATGCTCCAATCTCAAACATTTTTTCCAATAACTTCTAGTGTAATTGATGCACCCACTCTTTGTTGACACTTGTCCTATTCCTTCCTTGTTCAGTTTTCTAACATCACCCAAAGTGCACATCCAACTCTGAGTGTTCATGAATCCATATATGGTTGTATAACCTCCCCCTTTAGGGAAATACCCATGCTCAAGTATGATTGATTGGCCATTTCAACCTATAGGCCTAAGAACAAAGATGCACTTTCACAGTTAAGATGAATTCACCTATTCTTCACAAAGACCAAACTTACCAGTTTTGACCTGTTGTGACTTGAGTCATATGTCTCTTGACCAATACATACTCAATCGTGTAGGACACTGTAATACTCCTAGGGTAAACCCCAATTGTAAATGTAAATGCAAATGTACTTAAGATGGTGAGATGTTTTATATCATTTTGCATGCACCTTCCATGGTATAGTACGCACATGTATTACGCACTAAAATGATGAAGTGTGCACATTCCAAGATACCACGGACAACAAACTTAAGTGCGCACGATTTTGAGGCCATGGAGCCTTTTTGTATATGTTTTGTTGTATAGGCTGGTGATCCAGTTATTATAAGCTAGGAGGCTTATGTGTTGAATTACGCCGGAGAGCCTAGATGCTAAAGGCCAATGACCCTATTTTTGTATATGTAAATACTCATATCATTAATATAATACATCGTTGTGTGTAGACCGACCATGATAAAAGAGTATGGGGGAATAAACTCCACTAGTTAGGGAAAAGGGGGGGATACAAGTTAAGGAAAAGGGCTAATCTAGGGATCTTAAGCCAAAAATGAATATTATATTAATATTCCTTAAATTATAAAGTATGGATAATTATTTTATCCTAAATTCTAAAGATGGGGAAAAGTGGACCAAAGTAGCTCTCAACATGACAAGTGTCAAGTTGGGAACATGCATACAAATAGTCTGGACTTAGTTCATTTGAGGGGGATTCATTCATTCATCCCAAGATCATTCACTCACTCATTGAGTTGTCCTTCATACCTACCTGTACCTGTACCTGTAACTATATTCGTACCTTCCTGTCACTGTACCTGTACCCATACATGTATCTGTAGCTGGTTAGCTTGGGATATGGATTGAAGAGGCGAGCTGTCAGGCCCATGGGATACTGAAGATGTGGGTTGTCACGCCCGTGAGCAATCCTCTCTAGGTGAGAGAATTGCTGGGAATTGATTTCCCGAAGGTGCCAAACTGCAGCTACAGGGCTATGAGACTTCATGTCTAGAATGTTGCTGAAGCCCTGGAAATGAAGTGGGGTAGCCAAGGGACTGCTGAGTAGAGAAGGGGCACACTTCCTGAGGTGGGACATGCATGTGGGGAATGAGGGACTGCATGCTTTTAGCTTGATTTGGAACCTATGACAAAGTCTTTCCTGTTGTTTGAGATACATCATCCTAGCTAGGAATCCATTTATCCGGGTGGAGTTTAGTCCCATCTCGGGGTGACCCATTGTTGAGAGTGATGAGCAGTGTGGTCTAAGGATAGGATGTTCATGGAAGGTCTGTACACATTTGATGATATTCTTACCAATATAAGTGTCAATTGTGTGTTAAATTACATGCTGCATTATTATTTTTGTGTTTATTTTATGGGTTTTTCCCGTGTGTGGTTTATACCTCTCTTTATATTTATGGGTATTGCTTGTCTATGCTGCATGTATATGTTTACTGTTATTTTCGTATGAATCGGTGCATTTACATAATGTATTTGTCTGTTTTAAGTTTTATGTATAAAGTCCCGCAAGAGTTTCTGTGTGTATATGTTTTAACTTGCATACAGTTCGAAAGATTTATGTGGCATAGCCCAGTTGGATGCTGGGGATGTTACAATATGGTATCATAGCATGAAATCTTTTCGGTGGCATGACCTGACCTGGGTGGCCAGGTATGTTACAATATGGTATCAAAGCTCCAGTTTTTAACACTGAGCCTGGATGGGTTGAGAAACTTGAATTGAAGTGAGATTTCACAGAGAATTGATTTCTAAGTGGCCAAATTTTAAGTTACAGAGCGTCCATGGTAAAAATTAGAAGCAATTGCATGGAATTGGGAAAAGCCCCAATTTCTATTGTTAAATTCATGGGAAAATTGAGAAATTTGGCCAAGTAGCGATATATTCTTAATTTAATATATGTTCTAGTAAATTCAAACCTGGGATTGGTTGAATTTGAAGTTATAGGGAAGCCATGACAGATGGAGCGAGATTAGTTGATTAAAATTCTCAATTCGTGAATTGAGTTTGGGAAAAATTCATTCCAGAAATGTCAACCAACAACGATTTGTTGTTGCAGAGGTTGAATTGGTGTTATGAGGGTGAAATTGAACAAATTTCATAGATGCAGAATGTCTATGGTGAAAATTGGGAAAAAGTTAGGCAAAAGCCCCAATTTCTGCAGCGAAATTCACGAGGAATTGATGTGCATAAAAATGAATGTGCGTAGGTGTGCGCACTAAAAATGCATGATGCATAGTGAAAAGATTGTGATGTGTGGAAAATAAGGGTGCATGGATACACCCACTAAAATTTGGCGCTACGCGGCGCAGAGTGGTAATGCGCGAAAAATAATGGTGCGTGGGTGTGTGCACTTAAATTTGGTGTTGCGCGGTGCAGAGTGGTAATGCATGGAAAATATTGGCGCACAGGTGTGTGCACTTAAATTTGGCACTGCGCGATGCAGAGTGGTAATGTGCGGGTGTGCGCACTTAAATTTGGCGTTGCGCGGTGCAGAGTGGAAATGCAGGAAAAATATTGGTGTGCGGGTGTGCGCACTTAAATTTGGCGATGTGCAGTGCAGAGTGGTAATGCGCGGAAAATATTGGCGCATGGGTGTGGGCACTTAAATTTGGTGCTGCGCGATGCATAATGGTGATGCACAACAAACATTGGTGCGCGAGTGTGCAGTCTAAATTTAGCATTGCGCAGTGCGGATTGAGTGGCACATGCATAATACTGGAACGTGCAGTGTGTGCACACATAATAATGGTGCACATTGTGTGTGCAGTATTGGAAGAGCGTAGATGAATTTTGTTGGTGCGCATGTCATTTTAATTAATGCTGCACGTGGAGTATTGATGTGCGGTGGGAGCGTACTAAACTTTGGCATGGTGCAGTGCGTAGAGTGCAATGCACACGAAATATTAGCATGTGACACAAGAATTGTGTGCAACAGGTATTAGTGCATGAACCGAAATTGTGCGCGGTGGATATTGGCGCACAACACAAAAGTAGTGCGCACTAGTTATTGGCGCGACAAAGAAGTGATCCACATTGGTTAAAGGTGCTTGGAGCATGCGCTACCTTATGGTGTTGATGCACAGGCTAAATATGGGTGTAAATTTTCAAATTTGTGCGCGCAAATTCGTTTGGATGGTCTACAATAGCAGAAAACCAGTGAATTTCTACGACATTTTATACTTTTTGAAGGTCATTTTTTTGCAGCGAGATTTTGAGGCCCTAAACAACTTTTTTAGCTACTCAAAAACCTCGAGAATAGACTATATCACCAAGGTACACTTTGTCTTTGTAGCTCAAATAAAAAGTCCCAGAGAGAGATTTTTAATGGTGTAAACTATTCGTCAAACAAAGCTTTTATGAGAAAGTTACAGGACACATAGTGGAGGGTAAATTTTAAGACCCAACTAACTTCGAAGGACTATAACTTTATGCTCCAGAATCAGATTGAGGCGCATAAGTAGTCTATGGAAAGATATTGAACCATAGAAGACATTACTAAAGATGAATTTAAATTATGTTCATGTTAAAACTATTTAATATGGAAAAGAAGGTACATGTAGCATTCCAGACCAAAAATACTAATTGGCCTAGAACTTCAACGGGTTGTAACTAGCAGCCTAAAACCCAAAAAGAGGTGAAATTTGGACAAACTATCCAAAATATGTATATGAATAAACCCAATTGAGATCCTAATAAAAATCCAATGGATTAGGTGCAAAAATGCATAAGTACAACACATAATTGCACCAAGTTGAAGAGTGAACAGAAAAATTAATGGACAATTTTCAAATAACCATAACTTTCTGCTCAAGACTCAGATTTGAGCAAGGGAGAAGTCATTAGAAAGGTATTGGATAGAGGAGTCTAATTATACACCCAAAAAATTGATTTGGGTAGTTAATTTTCACAAGATATCAGAAGAAGGAATTATGATGCATTATTGGTACAAAATTGTACATAATTTCATAAATTTGTTAAAATATTTAGCCTAACAAATTTTGTTGGTTGCACATTTTTGCAGAGTTAAGAAATTTTAGTTATTAAGAGGTGAGAAGGTTGAAATTTAGTTAAATATAAGCAATGGTACTCAGGGAAAGAGTGCTATGAAAAAAATCTTTCATAAGATGATCAAAGGCCAAGACTACAAACTATTAAGGTATGAATCTGGGTGCATCCATAAAGTTTTGGGAAGCCACTACAGGAAGTCTACTCATGTTGGTCAAGCACTCAATGGAATCTAGGAAAAGTAATATATCTTATAGTGAATGAATTAGTGAAAGTACATTCACTCCCAAAGAAACCAATATACATATTAAGTAATACATTGGAGTCAGATCTATTATAAAAGGAATTGACTATCAAAATGATAGTAATAAGATAAAGAAAGAGTCTTAATGCATATATGGATAAAGAGTGCATCATATCCAGGGATTATCTATGAAATTATAGAGTAATTCTTCCCTTATGGTTATTAGAGTGCGTAGTGGAAGCATGGTATAAAGGGAATCACTTCAAGGGTAAGAAAATGAAGGTGCACATAAGTGAGGAGTGTAGGTTGAGGCATAGGTGAACCAATATGGCATGATGGAAGGGGATTATGCAAGTTAGGTTGAAATCATATTGATCAAGACAAGAGAAAGAAATAGTCATCAAGCAAATCCAAGTGCTGATATGATCAGATAAGGAAGGGATAAATCAATTACCTAAAGAAGGAATTTGGTGCTAACTATCCAAGGTTACTCAGAAAACATGACTGGAAATATAATTGGGTCATGTAGGAGTTGGATCAGAGGGATCCGAATAATAGTGGAATGCTGAAAATTAATATCAACATAATATGTAGTTGCAAGTCCATGAACATCCTAGGATAATGGAAGAAGAAATCATGAGGTACATATCAAGCTAATGGGAATGCAAGACAACACTCCAGGAGGGAAATCAAGAATAATCGAGTATTGTTGATGCATTCCAAAGGTATTGAATATATTTCCACAATAGGATGGATATGTAAAATCCAAGAAAGACTTAAAAGTGAAATGAATCTTTGTAGAGAGTCAGTAAGGAACCATGAAGAAGAAAATGGTTCTATGCATGGTTTTGAATGAAAAAGAGATGGTGCCCGAGAAGAATGCATCTCAAGTGGCATAGAACCATGAGTGACATTTCCAGGGGGTGGAAGTATCACTTGAAATTATGATGGTAAATTAAAAGAAGTATTAAATAATTTTAATTAAATCTATGCAGCTAGAGAAGGAGGCATATGTGCATCCTTATAGTATGCTAAGATATTGGCTATGCAATCCAAGTTTGAGGCTAGTTGGAAAGGAGAAGAGAATAGTGCAAGAAAACTCAAGTACTAAAGTATTCAGTCAAGAAAGAGATGAAATAGTTCAGTTTGAAAAGTAAATGGATGTTGAAGATCCAAAGTCTATAAGACATCATGATTGGAATTATAATTCATCCAAGTATGAGTTGGGATAGATGGATCTAGGATATAAATAAAAGCTAAAGGTTAATATCAGTTTAGTATTTGGATGGAAAAGTAAAGGCAACCAAGAGTAATTTGGCTAGAAAGTGCCCAGGTCAGAAATAATCATGCACAGTGGTTACAGTGAAAAGCACATGAAGATTCAGGAATCCAGAAGAATTGAAGACTTCTGGGATAAACAAGGAAAAATGGTACAGAGAGAAAGAAGTTGTTGCAATTACCGTAGCAGCAAGTATGTTATGGATTGTTGGGACAACCATAAAGTGAGAATGCTTGCATGTTTGCAAGTGTTGTTGATAATTTTGCTGCATATGGAAGAAAGCAACATAAATATGGAATGTTGATTATTAGACTGATAACGAGGCATGATAGATTCTACTTTCATCAACTAATCAGGTAGCATTAAATTTGTTTAATGGAAACCATGCAGGTAAGTATTTCTCTTTTGAAATTATGTTGCATAATGGCCAAAGGGAAATTCAGGTAAGAATTTCCCCAAATTAAATTTTATAATACACAATATGGTATTGTTTAAGTGCATTAACAAGATTACGTTACCACTAGGTGTGGTAAAGGCTAGAGGCTTGTTATAGTTATCAAAGATTTTTATCTTTTGAATGCACACGCTGACATAATAACATGTCATGATAATTTGGTTATGAGGTAATGACCAAAGAAATAAAAGATAAGAACTTATTATAGAAATGATACTAGTAGGAAAGCTTGTCATGTATGAGACCACGACATGGTTGGATATGGAAAGCTATGGATATAGAAAGGTTACACTCCACACAAATACCCAATGAGCTTCCTACCTTTAAACACAACTTGGACTACAAACTTTTTGCTAACACTAATTAACACCACATAATTGTATTCTTAGTGTAGTATTCAGGACAAGAATGAAGGCATCCAAGTAATTGATAAGACAATGGGAAGTGTGTGGAGAATGTGTCAAGACATTGGCCAAATTTCCAATTTATGAATGGTCAGATACATAACTTAGATAAAGATCATTCTGAAAATCAATACAAAGGTGCATTGAATAAATAAGCATTGAGAGTGTTAGCACTGAGATTCACCCTCAGATTGCAAGAGGATAAGCCTAGTACCCATCAAAATGTTTGGTGGATGTTGGTTTTATGAATGGAGGTCAAATGGACAAAAATCAATACAAGAATGTTTTAACATAGAAACTGGACAAGAAATGCATAGAGAAATGAGGTCCTCATTAACTTCAGTCAGTGGTTTGAGTTTAAAGGTGAGTAGAGGGAAAACTTAGTGAGAAAGGTGGACAAGTCTGCCATGAACATCCAACTTTCAAGCAGCTTGGTGAAGAAAAACTTAGGCACAAGAGCATTCTTGAACACAAGTTTTAGAAACTGAAATATATCACAGTTGCATAATACTCAAACTTCCATTACCATGCAACTACAACAAATTGACTGGATCCTCCATGCTCGAGCATTTCAACATAAGGGGAAATAAGATAACAACAAAAAAGTACTGGAACAGGTCACAATAACATTATAATCAAACCTACATTACAATACAGCTAGAACCCTCGACTGGATCCTCCATGCCCGAGTGTTTCAACACAATTTACACAATAAGATGAAAGGAAATGACTTCTATTAATGAAAAATTATCAAATCATATACATAACCAGAGAACAACACTGGCATAAAAAATTACATAGTAGGGAGCTCTTCTCAACCAGTTGACGAACCTAACAAAATATTGAACTCATCAATTTATACTCAGATTAGTACACAACTACCAGGAGTGTGATCTAGCCATTCCATTCAAAGCCTTTCGTCTGCGCCTTCTTCTGTCAGATTGTGCGTGTATCCTTCTATCAGACGCAGACTCAGCTTAGCATGGGTCTGCAGGAAATTTTTTTCATCGTGGTACCTTGGGCTGACAGTTCTGTCTCCACGGCCATACCCTCCATGCCTTCTATTTATGGAGTGATTTGAAGTTTCAATCACCACTCCTTTTTCATTAACTGATCTCTCATCGAGATCGGGATGAGGCTTAACGCCTAGGGGGTTGCCACACGCTACTATCAGATTTGTCGCTCTATAAGCACGTGATTGCAGGGTCATCAAAGGCAGTTTGGATTCACACCACTTTTGAGCCTGCAATTCACCAACAATTTCCATGTACCTCTCTCGCTATACCATGGTTTCAATTGTGGGACCGCTCAATAATTTTATCGTTCGAGCATGTTCCGTCCCCGCAATGAAGCGTGGTCGTCGATCTGTTCGTAATATACGATATGGGAAAGCCCTGCTTTTGTTGCCACACACCACTCTTGGATGGACTCTACTTCCTGCTGCGAAGATCAATGACTCACAATTACTTCGGGAGTTCGGGCTTCGAGCCTTTTCAATGCATATCTCTTACAATCCTCTGAATTGTTGAATTCCCAAAGTGTGAGATCTGGAACCATGTGTACTCTTGTTTTGGATGACCGAGATTTACTTTGGGAGTTCGGGCTTCAGGCCTTTTCAATGCATAGCTCTTACAATCCTCTGAAGTGTTGAATTCCTGAAGTGTGACATATAGCACCCTTGTCCTCTTGTTTTGGACGACCGAGATTTACTTTGGGAGTTCGGGTTTCGGGCCTTTTTTCTTTCTTGCTCGCACAATACTCCGAAGTGTCGAATTCCTGAAGTTCGATATCTGGTGTTGCGTGTCCTCTTGTTTTGGACATATGAGATTTACTTCAGGAGTTCGGGTTTTGAGCCTTTTTCTCCTGCTTGCTCGCACAATTCTCCGAAGTACCGAATTCCCGAGGTGCGATATCTAGCACCATGTGTCCTCTTGTTTTGGACGACCGAGATTTACTTCGAGAGTTCGGGCTTCGTGAGTCCTTTTCTCACTCAAATTTTGCTTGTTTTCTCCTGGAGTACGAGATTGATTGACATGTGTTCCCTGAATAAATATCAATGGCCACGAGCGATTACGGGCTCACAACTAGCATATACTTTAATTTCCTTTTTGATCCCCACAATGCGAAGATGCTCGTTCATAGCGATATCGATATGCACCGCTGATCTGTTGATCTAGAAACATCATCGATTGTGAGCGATTGCAGGCTCACAACTTGTGGACACTTTAATTTTATCCCAATCCCCATAATGAATCACCACCATTGATTTCTCTCCAATGAGATCTGATGGTCGTGACTTAATCTTGCTCAGATCTTATGGCTAAAAAATGAATCTGTTTTCCTGCCAGTATTTCGAACACGAAATGGGATGCTTTTGAATGCTGTGTTTGGATTCTTCTGTGCAAACCACAGACTTGGTCGTCCTGCGACCCTTTGACAACTATATGTGCTAAAATTTTTCTCCACAGGGGATGGCATGCTCCCTGTGAGCTACCAAGAACATGCAGTTCTAGTGCCTTAGCTATTGGGTTGTGGAGTTGAGCTCAAATACATCTTGTTGAGGAAAACATGCTAACATGTACACTACTCTACTTACACAAATAAAAAAAACACATGTGCTCCAGAAAGAGATTATTTATGTACAATCCTACACTAACTGATTTTTACAATATTCTAGGTGAAAGCAAACTTCCACCATAGCCACCCAAGTAACTTCCCAATGAAAAATTTTCTTACTCTGTCACTGATCAACAAGGGATAATGAAGCTGTGACAACAAATTGATTACCTTATTCAGATTTCCTCCTAATGTTGAAAGTAAGATAAGGTTTAGAGGCTTCAATACATTGAGGAAATGCAACTCCATGTATTCCCCTACAGGGTCATAAAATAGGTGATAAAACCTACCAGGTTGGTAACAGAAAACCTTCTCTGCTTTACAACTGCTCACATCTGGTTGAATGTCTGTGGAAATCATAGGTGAGTGAAAGTCTGATGCAGGCTGTTGATCCACTTCTCCTTTTCCTTCTCTGATAACATCTGCTAGTTGATGGCAAGAGATATCCTCATGTATATTAATGGATGGCTCTTTCTCTTTATCAGGATGCTCATGGAAAAAGATTTCATTTTCATCAGAAGGATGGCTGCTAATACTTTTTTCTTCCAAGACAAAAACCACCTCAACATATTCATCATTGTCTCCATAATGATCAAATAAAGGAGGAGCCTTGAATGACATACCTAGACGTAACTTCTGCCCAACAAGAGAAAACTGTTATTCATTACTAAACACAAGCTGCCTTTCAAGATTCAATCCAGGAAGCAATATCTCATCATCATCATATGAGTCAAAAGTAGGATGCTCATACCTAGGATTTTTAGAGACAGGGCTATAAAAAATACGAGCTTCCAGAATAGGCTCAATTTCTGCACTTTCCTTACTGAGACAACAAACACAGTTTTCATCAGATGCAGATGAACAGGGAAGAGAAAAAATTGATTCCTCCTCCAAGGCATTTTCTTCATCCTCATAGACTTCATAAGAATAAAAGGAATAAAATTGTACTCCTCACAACAACTATGACAAATTAACTCAAAGGAATAAAATTGTTGATAGCGAATATTGAAAGCTGCATGAAACTATTCCAGGGAGGAGATGCTAGCAGGGGGCAAGGATCGATACCACTCACGAGGATCTCCCTCTAATGAGTACATGAACAACTTCATTAATACATCCTCATGCTGTATTCCTCAATGATGCATGAGTTCATGAAACACAAGCAGATGCTCTGCAAGGTTGTCATCTCTATGTTCTCTAAATCTGGGCAAAAAATCACCCCACTCATCCATAGTAGGAACAACATTTGGAAAACCAGGAACATAAGAGAAATTAAAAGGAGCAAACCTCCAAGCCAAAATGGTTTCCATATTAAAATATGACTTCTTAAAACTGTGGATTCTCCAATGGATTATTTAATCATGGAGTCACCAGGTGAATGATATGCAGTCCGAACAATGTGTCCAACTTCAGTTCACTATCTAAAACTGGATCTTTGTAATGTCATTCTTCCCAGGGAGCTTTTCAATTTGGAACAACAGCTAAAAATCCTTCTTGATAAATCTTTCCCTTTTTGATAATATTTTATGGGTCAACTTCAGGTGTTGCCAGAGGTAGCCGTGGAGTAGACCTCGTGTGTCTGCCTTTGGGAGCCACAACTGAAACAATGGAGTCGCCAGGTGCAAGTTGCAATCTTCAAGTTATTGATTTCTGATGCACCTTCATAATCAAAACTCCTTTGTCATTAAATCCCAGGGAAATGTATTCAATTCGTTCCCCGACAATGGCACCAAGAATGTTAGCACTGAGAGTCACCCTCATATTGCAAGAGGATAAGCCTAGTACCCATCATAATGTTTGGTGGATGTTGGTTTTATGAATGGAGTTCAAATGGACAAAACTCAGTACAAGAATGTTTTAACACAGAAACTGGACAAGCAATGCATAGATAAATGAGGTCCTCATTAACTCCAGTCAGTGGTTTGAGTTTAAAGGTGATTAGAGAGAAAACTTAGTGAGAAAGGTGGACAAGTCTGCCATGAACATCCGAATTTCAAGCAACTTGGTGAAGAAAAACTTAGGCACAAGAGCACTCTTGAACACAAGTTTCAGATACTGAAATATATCATAGCTGCATAATAATCAAACCTTCATTACCATGCAACTACAACAACTCGACTAGATCCTCCATGCCCGAGAATTTCAGCATAAGGGGAAATAAGATAACAAAGAAAAAGGACTATAACAGGTCACAACAACATTATAATCAAACCTACATTACAATACAAATACAACCCTCGATTGGATCCTCCATGCCCGAGTGTTTCAACATAGTTTACATAAGAATATGAAAGGAGATGACTTCTAGTAATGCGAAAGTCTCAAATCATATACATAACCAGAGAACAACACTGGCATAAAAAATTACATAGTAGGGAGCTCTTCTCAACCGGTTGAAGACCCTAACAATTTATTGAACTCATCGATTTATACTCAGATCATTCCACAACTACCGGGAGTGTGATCTGGCCATTCCATTCAAAGCCTTTCATTTGTGACTTCTTCTGTCAGACTATGCATGTATCCTCCTGTTAGACGCAAACTCAGCTCAACATGGGCCTGCAGGAAAAATCGTCCATCATGGTACCTCGGGCTGATAGTTCTGTCTCCACAGCCAGACCCTCCATGCCTTCTATTTATGGAGTGAGTTAAAGTTTCAACCACCACTCCTTTTTCATTAACTGATCTCTCATCGGGATCAGGATGAGGCTTAACGCCTAAGGGGATACTATGCATTGCTCTCGGATTTGTCGCCCTATAAGCACGTGATTGCAGGGCTGTCAAAGGAGGTTTGGATTCACATCGCTTTTAAGCCCGCAATTCACCACCAACTACCACGTACCCCCCTCACTATACCATGGTTTCAATTGTGGGACCGCTTAATAATTTAATCGTTCGAGCATGTTCCTTCCCCACAATGAAGTGTGGCCGTCGATCTGGTTGCGATCTACAATCTGGCAAAGCCCCACTTTTGATGCCACACGTTTCTCTTCGATGGAATCTACTTCCTGCTGCAGAGATCAACAACTCACAATTACTTCGAGAGTTCAGGCTTCGGGCCTTTTCAATGCATATATCTTACAATCCTCCGAAGTGCCGAATTCCCGAAGTGTGAGATCTGGCGCCGCGTGTCCTCTTGTTTTGGATGACCAAGATTTACTTCGGGAGTTTCGACTTCGAGCCTTTTCAATGCATAGCTCTTACAATCCTATGAAGTGTCAAATTCCCAAAGTGTGAGATCTGGCGCCATGTGTCCTCTTGTTTCGGACGACCGAGATTTACTTCGGGAGTTCGGGCTTCGTGCCTTTTTCTCCTGCTTGATCACAAAATTCTCTGAAGTGTCGAATTCCCAAAGTGCGATATCTGTTACTGTGTGTCCTCTTATTTTGGATGACTGAGATTTACTTTGGGAGTTCAGGCTTTGGGCCTTTTTCTACTACTTGCTCACACAATTCTCCCAAGTGCCGAATTCCCGAAGTGTGAGGTCTATCACCGTGTGTCCTCTTGTTTTGGACGATCGAGATTTACTTCGGGAGTCCTTTTCTCACTTAACTTCTGCTTGTTTTCTCTCGGAGTACGAGATTGCCTGACATGTGTCCCATGCTGAAAAATCAATAGTCACGAGCGATTGCGGGCTCACAACTAGCAGATACTTTAATTTCCTTTCTGATCCTCGCAATGCGAAGATGCTCGTTCATAGTGGGATCAATATGCACCGCTGATCTGTTGATCTAGTAAGATCATCGATTGTGAGTGATTGCGGGCTCACAACTTGTGGAAACTTTAATTTGTATCCTGATCCCCACAATGACTCCCCATCGCCGATTTCTCTCCGATGAGATCTGATGGTCGTGACTTAATCTTGCTCAGATCTTACAACTAAAAAATGATTCTGTTCGCCTGTCAGTATTTCGAACCTGAAATGGGATGCTTTTGAATGTTGCATTTGGACACTTCTGTGCAGACCACATACTTGGTCGTCTTGCGACCCTTTGACAACTATATGTGATAACAGAGAGTTTCACTCAAGTCTACTAAGTGGAAAAGTTGCACTCATACATGATAGAATTGTATGCTTAAATGCATTTGATGAATGCATTTTGTGAGTGAATTTATATATGTTTTTGAATGGAAATAATTATACTAAGGACACAAATGTTGCTAACTCAAAGAGATGAGAACATTTGAAGAAATGTTAGAAATTGCAACATGAAAGTTGCAAGTCAGGTAGTCATAAGAATAGCAACTACATAAAATTTTCTGTTCAGAATATTGAAATAATGAACTTACTGTTATTAATTGCGAACATGCATATGCATAGAATGATGAGTCATTCTATCTATTAATTTTTTTGGTACTTGTTATTGGATTTCTAGGTGTAGGCAATTCTAAGATCATTGCATAAGGTTTTTGTACATATTGCAATTAAAATACGATGTACATGAAATACTGACAATCTGTTGGTTGTATGCAAGATAGAATAATTGCAGGAAAAATGGTATTCAACATGGTGCTTGCTAAAATCTAGAAGTAAGACTACATCCTATTTTTTCAACAATGATGAAAAATTATGAAATAGAATTTCATATTGTGGGAAAAGTTGAATTCCTTATGAAATTAATTAGATTTCTAAAATGGAATTTTTATAATGTTCTCTCATGATAACTACATGTGTGTAATGCATATGAGATAATCTTAATTAAAGTTGGAATGCTGGGAAATAAAAACTATTGTTGAGGACACTAAAGCCCTATAATTGTAGAACCTTGGTGGGGCTTTGGTAATGGGTTAGCGCTCTCCTTGTGTGTGAAAGCCTCGGGAAGATGGATCACTGAAGGATTGCATAGCAGTGAAGGGATTCCTGAGCCTGGAAGGGTGAATGCAACAAGGAGGAGGCAACCCAAGGATTCTTATGGCATGGTAGCTTCCATAAGAAGGGTGTGTCAAATGGAACAATGAGCTGAATTATTCCCGAAAGCAGCTCTATGGAATAGAGTAATTGACTTCCAGTTGTAGTATGAATACCATAATTGGTGCTGGAAAGTAGAGCACTAGATGGATAACAATCTTCCAATAGATAAAACTTGGAGATTTTAAGAGAATTTTAATGGTACATGGTATATAATGCATCGAGGACAGTGCATAAATAAGGGGGGGGGATTGTAATACCCCTAGGTTGAACCCCAATTGTAAATGTACTTAAGTTGGTGAGTTGTTTTATATCATTTTGCATGCACCTTCCATGGTATAGTACACACATGTACTGCACACTAAAATGATGAAGTGTGCACATTCCAAGATACCACACGCAACAAATATAAGTGTGCGCGATTTTGAGGCCACAGAGCCTTTTTGTATATGTTGTGTTGTATAGGATGGTGAACCAATTATTATAAGCTAGGAGGCTTATGTGTTGAATTAGGCCAAAGAGCCTATATGCTAAAGGCCAGTGAGCCTATTTTTATATATGTAAATACTCATATCATTAATATAATACATCACTACATGTAGACCGACCACAATAAAAGAGTATGGGGGACTAAATTCCACTAGTT
>ML785477.1:134573-163922 GCA_009831015.1 Picea engelmannii
GGGGGGGGGGGAGATACAAGTTAAGGAAAAGGGCTAAGATAGGGAGCTTAATCCAAAAAGGAATATTATATTAATATTCCTTAAAGTATAAAGTATGGATAACTATTTTATCCGAAGTTCTAAAGATGGGGACAAGTGGACCAAAGTAGCTCTCAACATGACAAGTGTCAAGTTGGGAACATGCATACATATAGTCTGGACTTAGTTCATTTGAGGGGGATTCATTCATTCATCCTAGGATCATTCACTCACTCATTCAACTGTCCTTCATACCTACCTGTACCTATACCTATAACTATATGTGTACCTTGCTGTCACTATACCTGTACCCGTACCCACACCCGTACCCGTACATGTATTTGTAGCTCGTTAGTTTAGGAGATGGACTAAAGAGGTGGGTTTTCAGGCCCATGTGATACTGAAGAGGTGGGTTGTCAGGACCTTGAGAAATCCTCTCTAGGTGAGAGAATTGTTGGGAATTGATTTCTCGAAGGTGCCAAACTGCAACTACATGGATCTGAGACTTCCTGTCCGACCTATTGCTAAAGCCCCGAAAAGGAAGTGGGGTAGATGAGGGACTATTGAGAAGAGAAGGGGAACACTTCCTGGAGTGGGACAAACATGTGGGGAATGAGGGACCATAGGCTATTAGTTTGAGTTGGCACCTGTGACGGAGTGTTTCTTGTTGTCTGAGGTACATCATCCTGGTTAGGAATCCCTTTACCTGGGTGGATTTTAGTCCCAGCTCGGGGGTGACCCACTGCTGAGAGTGATGAGTAGCATGGGATAAGGCTGGGAAGTTCGTGGAAGGTCTTCACGCAGTTGGTGATATTCTTACCAAGATAAGTGTCAATTGTGTGTTAAATTACATGCTGCATTATTATTTATGCGTTTATTTTGTGGGTTTTTCCCGTGTGTGGTTTATACCTGTCTTTATATTTATGGGTATTTTCTTTCTATGATGCATGTATATGTTACTGTTATTTCTGTATGAATCAGTTCTTTACAAAATGCATTTTTCTGTTTTAATTTTTATATATAAAGTCCCGCAAGAGTTTCCGTGTGTATATGTTTTAACTTGCATACAGTTCGAAAGATTTATGTGGCATAACCTAGTTGGATGTTGGGGATGTTACAATATGGTATCAGAGCATGAAATATTTTCGGTGGCATGACCCGATCTGGGTGGCCGAGTATGTTACAGACACACCAAACAAGCTATCTATATCATAATCAAAATAAGTTTCCATACTTCTTCAATCACTTGTAGAAATATTATCTTGAATACGTACCAACTGGAAACCAAACATACCACCGATACCTCAAATTGATTAGTAACCTATTGTACACCAAGGCCATAAAACAACTTGATAGTAAATACTGAGAAATTGGTCATCGTATGGACATACTTCCATCTAGCAAGACACCTAGGTAACAAAACATGATGCTCACCAATTCTCAAGGAAAATAGTCTGGATACATGATGTATCCATGCCAATCTTACATTTTATGCAGCTTCCAATGAGGAATTATATTGCAACATTCATCAAACATCCTTTCATCAAGGAACAACTGGAATGAACAAAACATGTAGCTATAACTCCCTTCTAGCCATAATACACTTTACTAAGAATATACTCATGCATGACTTTAAACATTAGTAGGAATATTGTTTTCCACCTTTGGAATCATACACATACTTGACATCTTTATTCGTGAAACCAAATTCTTACCATTACCATGTCAATCAACTCAGACATACACATGAGATGAATAACACATATGTGCAGATCCCTTCTTCCCACAACACACACAGAGGCTCATCATATATTTCTTTCATTGTTGCAACTCTGATTCTTCCATCACTCAATTGATCTTTCTTCTTTATCTTTGTTGAAATATTAATCTTGTCATACTTCATCACGAGTCTGTATTTTGTTGCTTTTTTATTTCTTTCTTTTTATTTGGTTGCATCATATTTGATAAACTTTCTACACTCCATCATGATTTTGTATTTTCCATAATTCTTCATGTATTCATAATGTTTGGTACTCAATGGTTTCTTAATTTTTTTTTGAATAAAATTTTTCTATTGTTGGAATGACCAGTTCCAACAAAGACTCAAACTTGTGACAATAGTTGGTCTCTTCCCACTTCTTTCTCATGCATCGAACTGCGGTCCTCATTGGGAATATCGTAGGTCAAATATATGCTCCTTCACCACTGTTCCACTCTGTACTCTTCCATATATATGCATTAATAACAATAGCAAACACCAAAAAAACCGATGAACAAACACTCTACTTAAAAAATTTACTCTCCATTTCCTTGGTCCCTGTCGCGAGGGAGTCAAGCGCAATCCAGCTCTGATACCATATTAAAAATGTAAGAGAGTAGACACTTATTTACACACATCAAACAATATGTTGAGCGCTCGATTCAATCAATGTAATTGTACACTTATAAATACATGAGTCTTGTATCAATGTAGACAAACTATCTTGATTATGCAATCTAATTAGTTGAGCGAATATCTCAACCTCACACCATTCTAGGAAGCATCTAGTTGGAGAGAATATCTCACATCCAACTAGTTCCAACAACCTCCTACAAACTAGGCACATAAATTCTACGTAGATCACAACCACATATATTATCACACCTAAGACAAGTAGGAGTTACATATTCCAACACAAGTCCCACCTTTTCCTTGTGCCTATCAAACCTTGAGCATTGTACCTTTTTTTGTACAACCTTGTGCTTTTACAATTATTTCTTTTGCAACATGGATAGTGCGGAGGAAAAAAAAACACCATATCCCATTCCTTTCTCCAATGCCATGTACTTCCCATTACATGGCTAGCTATGTGTACATCCAAGAGATCCTCACAACCTTAGCTTCATACACACCATTTTCCTTATTCTTTTCAAACCTTTTGTCTTAAGCCTCATCTTTGTACAGAGCATGAAGCACACTTTCCTTCCCTTCATTCATACCTACATATTCTTTTTCCATTCTAAGGAATGAAAATAGGATCTTGCTAAGGTTTGATGAAGGATTTATGGGAAATAAATTGCAATACCACCAAACCACTAGAACAAGCCATCTTTCAACACATATTCTAACATAAGTTTCAAGTACGAAAATTCACAAGGATTCTTGAGAACCAAGAAACCATGTCATAACCATATCATATGATTTATTTTGTGTAAAATAAGATCAATTTTCTCCAAAAACATTACCCATGAAATCTCTTCAATGTGAAACTAATATATCTTCTCGTTTTGTTTGTTCACTTTTTCATGTTTTTAAATTTAAAAAATGGACATTTTTTTATTCATTGTTGCAACCTTATTTTCCCAAGAATAATTTTTGTTGCCATGTTTTTTACAAACCATTATGGATTTCCATGTCAAAGGAATATTATACAATTTAATAGAATCATGACATTATGAAATTTGTTGAGGAAAAATGGCATCAATGTTACATTCAACAACATATCATGTCGCAGATGAACATTTCTGCAACAATTGTTTATTCAATTTCAACAAATGCTTCAACAAAAACATGTTTACAATCAAGAGATTCAAACTCTACGAACTATTTTTGACATTTTTTATGCTTTGATGAGAAATAATGCCTACTAGTGCAATGGGCATTCCTCCACTAGCAACGACGCCCTTAACTAATACATCACTTTCATTTTCTTTGTTCAAAACCCCACACTTGTGACTTTTGTTTCCATTAACTATACTTTTTCAAAGATGTATAGTATTGAAAATGAAAGCCAAAAAAATTTCACGAGAAAATGAAATTAAAACGACCTCAATTGTAGCGCTTTCTAGTGCCAATTGTGTCTCATAATTGTTCCTCATTGTAGATTTCCTAGGCTACCCAGATAATTGAAAGTTGAAAGAATAAACTATTTCAAAGAAACGTAATAGTGATTTTTTTAGTATTGAGGTCTCACCTAAAATTTGTCTCTACACCATTCTTTTAGGTCCTTTCACCTTAAATGGACATATTTCCTTTCATCCATTTGGGGATGGTTTCCCAACTTGTTACTCCATCAATAGTTTTCCAAAAATTTTGGGGGAATTTATCACCCCTGAATTTCACACTTATGCAAGGAGGAGCACTTCTAATACGAAGAAACATTCTAGATCATCATCTATCCTACCACACTTTGGATGAAGAATTCATTTAACTTCTTGCATATACACCTATCAACTACAAAGCAGATAAATCTCCACTTCTTGCATGTTTCACTTCAAAGGAAGAGAATTGGAGCAATATACTCTCCATTGGTTCTTTAACTTGATAGCCCACAACAAATCGTTATGGATTTTGTTCTTACACAAAAAGGACATCTAGTGTTCTTATTTGAACCTATTTAGCTTCAAAAAGTGTTATGTCCATGGTTCAAGATTGACACTTTTAGATGATGTTCTTTTGATCCCACTATTAGAATACATATGGCTCCATACCAAGACCCCAACACAAAGCCAAAAATATTATTGTGTACTTCATTGGAAAGGGTGTGCACCTTTGGATCAATAGAAATGGGGGGAATTTTCCTCATGGAGGGAGAAAATGATAACTTGTAGGAAAACACTTTCTTCTAGATTTTAGATTTACACAAACAAAATTGAGTTCTTAGCTTTATACTTGAGATGATTTGTCATACACGTATTTATTACCACTTTAGAAATTTCTTCTCACTATTTTGTAATTTTCTACTTTATTTTTGTTGACATCTAATGAAGCTTTTATAACATATGTAAGTTTTATTGACTTCTTTTGTATACATTATTATGATTTGATTATAGGATGCAAATTAAAGGATAAATTAAGCAATATGGCATTGGATAAGTTCAGGTGTGGAGACATGAACACAAATAAAGAAAATACAAAATGAAACATATCCCAAGCAAATTACATTGAAAAAATGTTTGTATCATTGTGAAATTATTTGTACATTGTTCTATGAGTGTGAATGATCCGTAAATGAGGGTATTATCGCCCACTTACTTCACCAACATGGAAACTATGTGGAATTAAAGTTTTAGTCTCTATTCTTAGTCTTACATAGAGATATGTTGGCATAGGGGCAGACCCAGGGTTCAACGTTTCAACAACGCACCAACAAAACCCTAACTACCGACCCTTTCGGCAACACCTGCGAAGAGGTAAAGGCAGGGGTGGTTGCAAGACTCTAGTGTCTACAACCTTAGCTGGGACACATATATGTGATTACAATACCTTAACAGAGAACTTAGAAATTATCATTCATTAGTACTTAGCCTTTGTCTATAGCGCAGATAAACCCTAATTACAACACAACACAATATTCAACAAGATTCAACACATTCAAGCACTAAGAACATCAACATAGATCAGATCTAGCATCTCATTCACATCATTAGGTACTAAGATATCATATTCATCTAGGCATACATCATTGCACTAAGCATTAATCATATGAACCATAAAACAACCATAATGCAAAAAGAAACCATAACATAGGATATACGTGGTTCACCCCCAGCCTGGGGATACGTCCACCAACTCTTCGTCCTCTTTATTATATTCTGTCAATCATCTACATGCACATAGCTATAAGGTACTACTCCGCATAGGACAGGAGATCTGTGTGCACCTCAGAAGATCCTCCTTCCCCGAGCTAGGTTACAACACAAAGCCTTTACATAACCTCTTACAATCACTTGCATTTAGCCTTGCAAGTCTCACACAGTATGCACAAAGCATGTACAACTATCACTTGCACTTAACACATTGGCCTTCACTTGTTCTTTTGCACTTAGTGTCACACACTTGCGCTCCTACTTACATCGCCTATATTTCTATTTATACTTTACAAAATGGGCCTAAACATGGGTAAGCCCATGGGCTGACATCCCCATACCCGTTACATAAGCCCAAAACCCAAAAACGCCGTAAAAGGGGCCGATATCCCACGATCTCTGCTTCGACTTGCGCTCCGCCTTCGACATCCTGTCGAAGTCCCAAAATAGGTCAAACCTGACCAAGGATATCCAAAAATTGGTCAAGGGCCAACAGGGCCCCAACACTCACCTATTACTCGTCCCGAGTCACTTTGACCTAGGTAACTCTGCTTGAAAAGCCTCGAGCCTGGCTCGAGATGCTTCGACCTGCTGCTTCGCTAGGGCCTCCTGCTCAACAAACTCTTGGATAACTACCTCATTCATAGGTCCCTCTAAGAGTTGTTCGACTGAAGTGACTACTTGTTCCATCTCTTCTCCTCATCCTTCAATCTCTTCGAATAGTTGGCAAGTTGCATCCTTGACTGGCTGGAGCCTCTAAGTCACTTCCATGACTTTGATCTGTATGGCATGGACGTGTTGTTGAACAGTGCACTGTTCTTGGGATCATTTCATTCTCTCAAATGCTAACAAGAGCTTCAACTGTGCCTGTACCGTGCTTCTTGCTGCTTTACTTCCTAGAGCTATGACTCAAATGTATTCAATTCAGGGTCCTCAGTAAGTCACTCATAAGTCTGCGCACTTCTACCGCTAAGCTGTTGACATTCCAAAGCTAATGCTCTGATCCTCTCAACTACGCTCTGGGCAATGGATTCTCTTTGGTATCGCACGTCCTGTAGAGTACTTTGTACTATTTGTAGCTCTAGATCTTCTATTCTCTATTGAAGCTGTTGGATGGCTTCAACAAGCTGTGCTACTTGATGCTCCACTGGGTGTTCCTTGTTTTTCTCTAAGCCTGTCACAGAGCGAAGTGCTCTGCTGACTTCATCTTTTACTCCAACCTGCTTCGCGAGCAACTGTTCTTTCTCTTGCTGGATCTACGCCTTTTCCTCTTCAAACTTTGCTTGGAGGGCAGCCTTCTCCTACTGCACAACCTTGTGTTTCTCTATTACTTCCTCTTGTGCCTGCTTCAGGGCCACTCTGGCCTGTTCTATTTCTTCCTATATGCGACGAAGGTGGGCTTCAGTCGCATCAACTATTCTACAGAGTTGGGTAGGCTCATCTCACAACTTTGTTTCTTTTGATGGAGGGGGCGCAGTGGACACTAAGTAGCTGGAGTGAAGGGCCTGCTGTACCCCACACAATTCTGCTTCAATTTTTTCATACACGGTCTCTTGCTTAGCTTCATTTCTATGAAAAAGATCTTCTGAGGAATTCAATACAACTATGATGATGAATTCAAAGTCATCGAGCGTGAGCGCAGTCTACAACTTGGTCTTACTAGCTTTTGACTTCTTCCACGATGTGGGTTTCATGGGAGAAACCTTTCTTTTGTGAGATGGCTCTGCGTCATCAGGGGGATTCTGTGGAAGTGTTACTTAGCCTTGCTTCTGCTGATATTCTTTTCCATTGTTCTCTTCTTTATCTACTTTGTCATCACCTCCTCCTCCAAGTGATTTTGAAGCAGTTTCTTGTGATGCACTGCTCAGCTGCTGGACTTCTTCTGTCTTCTTCCTTCTGCTAGTTCCACGTGTATCATGCCCTTCATGAGTGATCACCGGTATTTCGATTAGTTCAGGATCAGATAGTTCTGTGGGGTCAACATGGATAAGGAGATCTGTAGGCCACTCCTTAGTTATTTATTCTAGGTCCTCCTCTGTGAGTTTGTAATAACTCTGTAGTACTTCTTTGTGTTCATCTCCGTGCGCAGTGATGTAGATAAAATGTCTGTCTGTGTGTAACTTCACAAATGTCTTGAACCTGTGTAGGGTGTTCGACATTATATGAGGGATAACCTCAATAGCTCTCTTTAACTGTAGGTAGTAGGTGTGGAACACTGCGTTTGATTTCCATTGTTTTCCCATATCACTTGAATACCATACTGAAGTGAACTTCACGGCTAAGGGTTTAGATGGCTCTAGTTCAGGGAAGGTTAAACCTTATGACATCTCCCAAGCTATGAACGTGATGAGGATCAACAACCAATTAAAATGAAACTCATAGCCCTGATCCTGAGCTTCGCGACAATCTTGGTCTAACTGGTTCACTAAGTATTTTTCTCAATTCATCTGTAGCCCCTCCACACATTTTCCTGTGAGGTCAACAACAAACTCTGTGACCTGCATGGATTTGTTCTTCCAGACTAGCTTACCAACAATCAACTGGCAAGCAAGGTGCACTGCGCCATTCTAGATGGAGGATACCTTGTAGCCTCACTTCCCCTTCTCCACATCACCATATGTATCTTTAATCTTCTGTGCCAGGGCACGATATGCAACCTTCCCTAGGTAAAAGTCTCGTGGGTTTGGTCCCTGCATGCTCAGTCCAGTGATCCGATGGATCAACGCCGGATCGACGATGATGCATCTGTCTAGCCACAAATAACCTCCATGGAAGATCGACAATAGGATCTTAACACACACGTTAACCTCCTCGTGCCTTCCAAAATGGGGTATTTTCATCACGTTCAGGATGGTGGACTACGCGAGGTCCATAGTCCATGGTTGGGGGATTATCCTCAACTTCTTCCCCTTCATCCTAGTCAAATACCTGTGAGGGGAGAGCATGCTGAAGTTCTTGCAATCCCCTAGGTTAAAGTCATTGATATTTAGTGTCATGATATTATCCGGCTGAGGCTTGCCTGTGCGTATCCCCTTCAGGAGGTACGTAGTAACCAAGGTGTATTCGAAGTCCATGGGGACACTGTCACGATTCACCACACTAGCCAGAGGCAGGATGTAGTCAGGCAGGATGGAAGGGATTAACTTTGAATTTTCCAACTCATCTCGATGCTTGGTTCTTTTCTCATCTGCAGCTCGGGATGGTTCGGATCTGCGTGTAGTCGATGGGCAGGCTTGCACTCCTCGCATTGATGAGGCTTGAACTATTGTGGACATCACTCTCTCTACCATTAGATCGATTAAAATTTCCTCTACTGACTTTTCCATAGAGCTGAGCTCATCCGACATGCATGCTCGAGATAAGATATCTCAGGCTAATGAACAATTTCTCAATGCAATAGAATGGATTGCAAGGTCTCAATAAGCACAACACAGTAACAATGAGTTCTCTTGTTGGCTCAGATACAATTATCGAAAGTGTGCTTGGCGCAACATTCGACAGGATAAGTAGACAACGATGTAACAGATCCTTCCAATGGACAAGAAGCCTTCATATATGTAGTTCTGTCCATTACGGTGAGGTCCCAATGGTCTGATGGCGAGCTTGATGATCATAACTGTTGTTCTAACCATTTGGGAACGTCAATCTAATGATTATAATGCCTCCAACAGTCATATCTCTCCACCATGGCGAAGTGCCAATCTGAATTGCTCTGATATTCTGGCGAAGTTTGAATTCTAGAGACCTTCCTTTTGCGAAGTCTTCTCTGGAGCTTCATGTAATTTCTCCAACTTTGCTTTCTTCTTGCTGAGATTTCTATCCTTCTTCCCTGTAATCTATGTTACTGGGTTCCTCTTCCCATGATGATTCTTATCTCCTCTTGGCATAGTAACTTCACGCTGTTGATGATCTTTCGTAGGGTTCAAGGCCAATACTTATTCTCTATCTGGGGTAGGTGCTCTACTCTCTTGTACATACAGGTGTTTCAGGTCTTCTTGTGGTATTTCAACTTCGACATCCAAGTTTCTAGTTTTGAACAACTTCGATCTGTTCTCCTGTTCTTCTATCAAGTGCGCTATTCTCCGAGTCATGAAATATTTTAATTCTTTTTTTTTTTTTCTATTTTAGAGCTTCCTCTTCTTGTTTTCTTCGGATCTGATCTTTCTCAATCCAGGTTTTTCCTAGTAACATAACAAATGGGGCGTTGTTCTCAATAAATTTAACAACCTCAAATTCTTCTTCTGTCGAAGTTCCATGAGCACTCATAGATGTCTGGGTAAGTCTTCCACATAGGGTTATCAACTTTCCTCTAAATAATCCTATTCCTCCCAATGGAGGAATCATAGCTGGCTTTCCTAAAATTTCCCAAGTTCTTTCTATCATAATATTCACCTGTGTTTCCTCATCCAGAACACAGTCTATGTCGAAGTCTCCTATTATTGTTTCTATGCACTCTTTCTCTTTGAAGATATCTGATAAGTTGATATCTCTGTGGTCATTCAAAGTTTCTTTCATTTGTAGTAATACATTCTCTGATTCTTTCTGGGGTTCTGCCATGGTCTTAGTTTCTTGGCCTTTCTCATGGTTTTCTTGTCTCATATTCATTCTTTCAACCTTAGCAATCATTCTAGGGAAATCCATAACGTCATGGTCCATAGCTTTACAAAAAATACAACTAGGTCTTCTATCAGGGCAATCCTTAGCAATATGGCCCAAACTTCTATAGTTGTAACAAATGGTTAATCCTCTCTTCCTCTTAAATGATCCCCAACCTTTCTTGTACTGCGCACTAGGATCGTGGTAGCTAACCTGTAGAAAATTCTTCCTAGGATCCTGCATCCATTTGTTAGTTCAAACATTCTTTCTATGCATAGGAATAACATATCTTTCATTATTTATATTAGATCTATTCATATCAAATCTTCTTTCTTCTACCTATGCCCTAGTTTTTAGACTAGGACAAAATTTATCAAACATACCTAGATCCATACTTTCAATTTTTTTTTTTTTCACTTATCTTACCTTTAACAAAGCATAAAGATTTCAAATATTACCTCTTTAATAAAACATTTTCATTGATCTTACCTCTATCAGAGCACAAAGATTTCAGTTCTTACCTCTTTTCTTTAGATCTGCCTCCTTTCTTAGCAAAAAACTTCGTAAGTCAAGTAGAATACTGCGAACTAAAGCAACAGATCTATGCACAAAGCTTTCTTTCTTTTCCTCAGTTCCCAATAATCACAGTTTTAGGTCTCGACAATAGAACCATTTGTTGGCACAGGGGCATACCCAGGGTTCAATGCTTCAACAACACACCAACAAAACCCTAACTATTGACCCTTTCAGAAACACATGCGAAGCATATGAAGTCTCACCCGAGGTAGACGCAGGGGTGGTTGTAGGACTCCAGTGTCTGCAGCCTTAGTTGGGACACAGATATGTGATTACAATACCTTAATAGAGAACTTAACAATTATCATTCATTAGTACTTAGCCTTTGTCTACATCGCAGATAAACCCTAATTACATTGCAACGAAGTATTCAACAAGATTCAACACATTCAAGCACTAAGCACATCAACATAGATCAGATCTAGCATCTCATTCACATCATTAGGCACCAAGATATCATATTCATCTAGGCATACATAATTGCACTAAGCATTAATCATATGAACCATAAAACAACCATAATGCACAAAGAAACCATAACATGAGATATAAGTGGTTCACCCCCAGCCTGGGGCTACATCCACCAACTCTTCTGCCTCTTTATTATCTTTTGTCAATCATCTACATGCACAAAGCCATAAGGTCCTACTTCGCATAGGATAGGAGATCTATGCGCACCTCGCCAGATCCTCCTTCCCCGAGCTAGGTTACAGCACAAAGCCTTTCCACAACCTCTTACAGTCACTTGCACTTATCCTTGCAAGTCTCACACAGTATGCACAAAGCATGTACAACTATCACTTGCACTTAGCACATTGGCCTTCACTTTCCCTTTTGCACTTAGCATCACACACTTGCGCTCCTACTTATATCACCTAGCTTTCCATTTATACATTACAAAATGGGCCTAAACATGGGTAAACCCATGGGCCGACATCCCCATACTCGTTACATAATCCCAAAACCCAAAAACACCCTAAAAGGGGCTGAGATTCCACGATCTCTGCTTCGACTTGCGCTCCACCTTCGATAGCCTGTCGAAGTCCCAAAATAGGTCAAACCTGACCAAGGATCTCCAAAACTTGGTCAAGGGCCAACAATATTTTAGTCATCAGAGTGGCTTGTTCTTGGGCGTAACCTACACACATAAAGTTGCTAACAACATAATAGCAATCATGACAATAAAAATCATGACCCTTCTCTTACTCTGTCATTGAGAACTTTTATAGTCTGCTCTAGAAATATAATGGCCAAGTAAGAGTGTGGTTCCAAGAGTCTTTTACTCTATTTAGGTTTTGAGTGTAGCTCCCATAGATGTTTTAATTTGTTCAAGTCACTCTGCCGTGCTTCACACATTGTTCATTACATCCAATCCAACGTTGTCCTCATTGACTTCCTTAATGGAAGGCATACAATGGATTGATGAGAATCTTTGCTTTCTTTGAATTATGAGAACATTATAGTAGATAAAATATCTATGGTGACCCAAACGCTCAAGATTTTCTCAATGTCTATGCTCCCAACATTGAGACACATATGTCTCTATCTCAACTCTTCTTCTTTCTTGCATTATTTGACACTTCTCTAGAAGTATACATTAACTTTCCTTGTGCTTAGAACTCCAAATGTTTTCAAGGATTGGATTATTTTTTTGGTTTAGTACTTCATTTTTTGAACCTTTGGTATACAATCTTCATCCATAATCCATTCCTATATTCAAATATTCAAGTTTATTTCATTTCCAAACTTGAAGATAGTCGATTTTGGGAGCAACCAGATGCCAACCCCATGTTGTTCATCTTTAATGAAAAAAATTCAACTCAGAAGGTGGTATCTCTTTCTCTGGATATCTCAATAATTGCCCTAAAATATGGTGCTTGAGAGAGATTATAATAAATATAGTTCTCATTTATTGAGTATATCAAGGAACTCTCCATTAATTTTTTCAAAGAAATATATAAAAATAATGAATCGAATGTTCACAGACAATTCCTTCATTTAGAAGAATGCAATAAACATTTTTCTTCAACAACAAAATCATTTTTCCTTTGCTGTCATCCTTGGGTGCCAAAAACGTTTTTCCTGGACTCCTACTAACAATATTTTCTTACATATTCATTCTATATAAAAGGAAAAAAATATGTCAATGCTTGACAATATCTTGGAAAGAAATCAATACACCACCAACAACAATTTCATTATTCTCTACTCTGGAAATACCACGGGAGGCCAATATGATTGTGTTCTTCGTAAAAACATCAGGATTCCTCTAGAGTGATTGTAGTCCCATCCAAATTCATTCTATCTCAACAATCAACCAAAAGGGGAAGAGGAGTGATCCCCCAATGGTGTGTATGGATTTTGTAGCTGTGTACAAACCCAACATGGTTTTTTGAAAGTAATTGTGATCTCAGGGGATGCGTATGGCTAGTGGGAAATCCAACATTCTCGACAAATATGATTTGATCCAAATGACAATTCAAACGCCTAGGAAATAAGTAATTATACCTAGGGAGGAGGAATTATAGTATGGGAGGAGATATAAATTCATGCAACAACCATAAATAAACCAAATTAGCAACTCCCTATGGAAATGCAACAAATCTATAATAACAACCATTGATCTCTGGGACTAGATGGGTATCCAACATAGGAGGTTTACTCGCAGTTGGATTTCATCATTTTCTAATGGAGAATGAAATTCTAAGTGAACTTGATAGAGATACATCTAGGAATGGATTCTCACACCTTCAATAAAACACAAGAAATGATCAAATATAGAGAACCACATCCAATAACTCACATATTACGTCCAATGTAGAATTTAACATCAATGCCACATATATTTTAACATAAAAATTCATTGAATGCAACTATAAATGAAAATCCATCACATAGTGATAAAATCACACACATAATAGATACAAAGATTTTACCTTGGAAACCCAAATGGGAAAACTAGTTGTGAATGGTTGCTCATTGTCATGGACTTGCAGTCTACCTGGGTTATTTTCTATGACTTGAGCCCTCCCCAAGTCATTACAACACTTGCGGTCATGTGGCACTACCTTTCCTCAACCTCAGTGGCTTGGCTAGCGTGTGCCTACTGCAACCAGACTACATCTCTTCACTTAAGGTTTTCCCATAACTTTGCCTTAAGCTATAATAATTAGATGCACACACAAGTCCAAGAACAACCAACTCATCCAACAATAGACATGCATCCAACTATAGCCTTAAAACATCTCAATTGTACTAACAGTTAACCAATTCACAGTACTTAGCAAATTAACACTTTGCAAGGAACATAAACATCCAATAATATAAAGCATCCACAATACACAACACATATAAATGAGAAACACCCAAGGTATGTTTCAAACACTTTATTATATGAAGAATGTTTACATGATACAATGGGGGAGTTGTAGGATTCAACTTACAACTCAATTACAGATGTACAAAGAAACTGAGGCAAATAACCTTCTACCAAATTTCCCAATAGAATTGCACAATCCAACCCTAAATCTTCCACGGGCTTGTCTCCTATAAGTCTTGTTTCATTCTTAATCTCACTTAGGTAGTGCAAATTGTCCCATTGAGCCCAAAAGTGAACTTGACACAATCGTAGAACTCCTTGCACTCCTTGACATTGACTTAACACTTCTTGCTTTCTTATATTCTATGCCTTAGCACTTTTAGGCATCCACTTATTTATACTAGTCCACCTTTCCTTGCAAAGCTCCTTTTGTTCCAAGGTGGACCCAAATTCCATTGAGCCAAATTTCTCTCCTTCGGTGGCCTTTCCACCAATCATTCCATTGAATTTTTTCAACTCATGTTGCGTCCTGCCAAGTTGTCTCATTCACCCAATTTTTCTCAAGCCCACCTCATCTATCCCATTTTCCCAATCATCTCATTCAACTACACCCAAGTGAGCGCAAT
The DNA here is from genome assembly GCA_009831015.1 of Picea engelmannii. Classification (NCBI taxonomy): domain Eukaryota; kingdom Viridiplantae; phylum Streptophyta; class Pinopsida; order Pinales; family Pinaceae; genus Picea; species Picea engelmannii. The sequence continues at coordinate 149,277 of ML785477.1, forward strand.
TGTGCATTGGATTCGATCCATCTCAACTCATCCCAAGTAAATTCCATACACTTATCTCATTTGGACCAGACATCCCAAGTACGCCCAATTCGTCCGAGTCCACACAACTATTCCTGATTTGCCCGAGTTCATCTGGTTGTGTACAAGTGAACCTAGTCAACATGCCCAAGGCATTTAGAAGATATGTTCTTGATGGATGTGTGCCTAATGGCGTATGTCCGACTAGTGCACTGCATAGTTTTGATCTGCAACAACTTGTGCCCGAAGGCACCTCAACTATTTTTCGCAACCCCCAAGTGTGGAATTCCTAACTTCGTCGATCTGTTTAAGTCTAGGCACCCAAGTCACCAATCCTTCTTGTCATTTCTTCATTCATCATGCCAAGTGTATATTTGTGGACAATATTTCTTGCAACAACCTTATTTTCCTATAGCCAAATCTTTGTCAAATCTTCTTTGGTGCATGTCCAACTAAGTGTGAGCTACCACTGTCTGTGGTGCACCTTTTCTATCCTCAGGGGCACTTGGATTCATTTGGAGTGTACCTTTCCAATGGGCCAATGTGTCCAACTGTCTAAAGTGTGCCTTTCCAATGGGACAAGGAATTCAACTTGTTCGAGGTACGCCTTGCTAATGGGCCAAGAAATTTGAACTAATTCATCTAGGAATCATTCGTCCAATATGTCCATCTGTGTCGGTCATTCAATACCAAAGTGATCATGTGGTGTAGGTGTCCGACACCACTCTAGGTGAGGCTCTTACATCCCCCCCAACTTAAAATAATTTCCATCCTTGACAACATCCTCAAGAACATGTTATCCTCAAGTCAATTGTCCAAACTCATGCATCCATCCACATTCAACACTCCCAACTACTCTACACTATTCATGAAAAACATTTCTTGCAACTTCTCTCTGTCCAATATTCCTTTGGACAATCGTAACTTTTCCCAACTTTGTCAACAATATTTATGGTTATTGTTGCCTCTTGTTGATGTGGTTACAATTCGATTCGTCATTGTTGCAGCTATCTACTACAGTTGCGACCCAACCTTCATTAAGAAGATTGTTCAAACTGTCTAAGTGTTGCATATCTTGACTCACAACTTCATCATTAATTTGACCAAATTTTCCATACTTCCACACATTGAACCATCCATGCCTTGAAATAGTCACGTGGCCAATCTAACATAATAAACGCCCCCGTGCACAAAGTGATCTTTTTGTGTTTCACTTCACTCTACGTACACAATTATTTTGGACAAAGGTAAAGTCACCACCTTTTCCTCCAACAATCAAGTCACCTCTCGTAACCCAACACTCAAAAAGAGGATGGAAAATGGCCACCACAACCATTGCTTTCAAGTTCTCCAACAATGTGTCCAAAATGTTCTAAGTTATATCAGCCAATCGAAATACTTCCATACTTCTTTCCTACAAGAGGCACGCCCACACCGATACTTTTGTTACCTTCAACCAATGATTTCTCTGATCTCCGGGTCATATATAAATCATCCACAAACTTCCCTACGAGTGCTCTGCCTCGTCATAATTTCCCATATACAAAGGTGGGAGAGAAACCTCCTTGTTAACTTGGCATACGTTCCTGGTTGCACCATCTAGGTTGACTAGCAATATTTTCTTGGTTGAATCCTTCGATGTCTCCATTCATCACATAGAACATAACTTCCTTGCTCCTCCAAGCAAGTGTCCATTACTTTGGCACTGTCATCGCGACTTCCCAAGGAAAATATTTCACCTCTTTCTCAAAGTTGTCAAGTTATCTCCCACAAATCAACAAGTTTTTCTGAGGCACTCATGCACCAATGCCTCCATCTTGGACAATAAACTCCCAACTTTCCATCAATGCAAAGAAGAGGATGTCATATTTCCATCACAAGTTTCTAACAAAATGACTCCTCCACAATCTTCCTTTTCGCCAAACGTGGTACCTTCACAAGTTCCCTTAAAATACACTACCTACTCCTTGGCAGCGAGCTTCCTATGGCTTCGATTAGTGAATGGAATATGGTAGGTAGATGCCAAGGCCACCTTAAAAAAATGTAACACAACTCCGCCCCATGTACACTATGGGATTTGTCCCAATAAATTGTTGTTCCTGTCTTCCTTACAAAAACCCGCCCAAACTTGCTATCAAGGCACCTAGAACATCCAACATTCCCTTTGAAGTCTGTGGCACTTGGGATACTCCCAAGGTTGTTGGCTTCGCCATCAAATTTTTTTGCACTTAGATTTGTTCCAAGTCACCCAACTTCCCCTTCAAAGAACAATCCATTACAAAATTATGGTAACATAGGAAATAAGGATCAAACTTACCTTTGGACGAAGGAAAACTCTGTTGCCTCAACGAATATTCTTCTACACTATTCAAGCCACACCAAGGCATGGCCAAGAATCCATCCCAAGGCTCAATGATACAATTCTAATTTACTTTCCCAAGCCTGCAACATACCTAAAACAAAAATACCATTTGTGCATTTTGATCTTGGTTTCCTACTACACCAAGGCACAAACTCTGTAATTTTAGTCTTCAAGGAAATCTATGATCACTTGAAAAATTCATCCCAAAAAATCTACTTTGCCTCAAGTTCTCCCAGAATGCTTGAATGAATCTCATAAAATGCTCTGATATCACCTATCAAGTAAGTGACAGTGGTGACGAGCATCAACTGCCACAACTATCTCTAATACCACTTGTCACAGATTTACAGTGTGCCCATATTTTTTCTATGACCCGAGGCCTCCCCAATTCCTTCTGAATCTTGAGATCGTGCAAAACTACCTTTCCTTAGTCGTAGTGTCTTGGCCAACCTATGCCTACTATGAATAAACTACACTTCTTCACTTAAGGTATTCCCATAACTTCACCTTAAGATACAACAATTAGATGCACAACCAAGTTCAAGCACAACCCAACTCATCTAACAATAGGCATGAGTCCATCCGTAGCCTTAAAACATTCCAACAGAACTGAAACTTAGCCAATTAATAGTATGCAAGGAACAAAAACATCCAAAAATATAAAGAATCCATAATACAAAACACACATGAAATGATGACACCCAAGGAAGATTCCTAACACTTTGTTATATGAATAATGTTTACATGATACAATGGGGGATTTGCAACCTCCATCTTGCAACTCAATATAAAATGTATAAAGAAACCAAGGGAAATATCCTTCTTCCAAATTTCCCAATATCATTTAACAATCCAACCCTGAAGCTTCCATAGGCATGTCTCCTACAGGTCTTATTTTACTCTTCGTTTCACTTAGGCAGTGCAATTGATCCTATTCTTCCCAACCCTGAACTTGACACAATTACACGACTCCTTACACTCCTTAATAATGACTTAGCACTTATTTCTTTCTTGTCTTTATGCTTTATCACTTTGATGAATCCACTTATTTATATGATCTCTCCTTTCCTTTCGAATTCCCTTTCGTTCCAAGGTGGACCTAAGTGCCATTGAGAAAATTGCTCTCCTTCAGTGACTAGTCCATCGACCATTTTGTTGAATCATCTCAACTCGTGTTGGGTTTGTGCAGACCATCCCAAGCCCACCTATTTTATTTAATCCACCCAGGTTGTCTCAAGCCTTCCTAGGTCATCCTTTCTGCCTAGTCATCTTGTCCGACCATGCCCAAGTGCACCCATTTGTGCCTTGGAATCCGATTCATCTCAACTCATTTGAAGCATAGATGATTTTAGGGGCTAAATTTCGCCAATGGGATAATTTTCCATGTTTTTGTCCCAAAAAAAGATTCGTCAATTTCCATTTTTTCTAAAAACAATTCACCCAAATTCCATAGAATAAAATTATTTTACCTGAAAAATCTCCCAAATTTTATAGAAATTATATAAAATCCTTAGAAATTGGAATATTTTTACAAAACTATTGCCCAACATTTTACATTTTGTACATTAAGGACTAGTAATATTAACCCATGTTTTTGTATTTTAATATAAATTTCCACCCTTGTTATAACCCTAAATTTCTCTACATATGCATACCTGGCCTTTGGCCCTCTTACTTGCATTTTTTTCCAAGCCATCACTGAATGGCTCTTCTAAAAAACCCATTTTTTGAAGATGTACGTGCCCTGCACCAATACTGCCTGCGTACATACGCTTGCTGCACCACTACAACCCACGTACGTATGTATGCTGCACCACTATAACCCACGTACGTATGTATGCTGCACCACTACAACCCGCGTATACTTTCAAAAGTTGCAAGGAATTCGTTGAGATTACAAGCTATTGGGTAGTTTTCCAACTAATACACCGCCTATAGCCCATCACCCAACCAAATAACAATCCTTTTGTCATATAAAAGGAGGTGTTGGGGCCTCATTCCACATCTAGACATAAGAACAGTGAAACTCTATCCGTTTCACATCCCCTCCTTGCCCCAAGTAATTGCATCCCTTTTATGAGAATTGCCTCAACATTCCCCAATTTTCCCTTCTTCCTCCATCAGAACCCATTCAATTCTCCAAAGATATTGGAAGGTTGAGAGGAGAAGCCATACAAAAGTGCACTTGGAGCTTGGCAAGAAGGAGCCTGGACCAGGTTCGTGGAGCAGTACCCGGTTTTGGTTGTAAGTGATCATTGTATTATCAATAAAAGAAGTACTTTTCCTGTCCCAAATCATGGTGTATCGAATGTTTCCATTTGACTTATGTTTTTTATTCTAACATCTAACCCTTATTTGTATATGAATTGCATGCTTGTAGCTTTCTGTTTGTCTGTCTTTGGATGCAGTCCAACCTTGGGAGGAGGCTTGCAGTCAGCGAATCAAGCGTGAGAGGATCATCACCAGACACAGAGTAGAGGTACACTTACCCGATCCTTCTCATCTTTTCTTTTCTTGCATGAGTCCTGGGTATGTTTGGGGTAGTTAGATAAGTAGTTGAATTTTATACGGTTGTGATCTGCCTACATTCTGAACCCTAGTGTAGTCTTAAGGGGTTTTTTTTCTTGCTAGCAAAACTGGCAACCATACTGGGGAAACCTCTAGGGTTTTAGGGGATTTTTTGGGTGTTTGATTGGTTTTGTACCTTTCGAGTTTCTGTTGAGTCTGTTGAGTCTTTTAAGGGATTCTGGTCATGTGTTGGTGCCATACCAGTTCTCCCTTCCCTGTCAATCAGTGAGTTCTATTATTTTTTGAGAAAATATAGAGGTGTACGTGCCCTACAATGGGTCAGCCCATGTACATACGTGCCCTGTCTAGTAAACAACCCATGTACATGCACAGGCTACTGAAACAACAATAACGTAGCTATTTCAAGAAACTATTTTTGAAAAAAGAGGCAGCCAACCTCTTTCCTATTTGAGATTTTACTTCTCAGGGTTTCTCAACAGAGTTCAGTGTCTCTGTTTCTTACAATCATAGCTTGGGTTAGATGTATGTTGGTCCTCAACCAATTTTTGAGGAAACTTTGGTCAGGTTTGGCCCACTTTTGGACTTCAACACGCTGATCGAAGTAGGAGCGCCCAGACGGAGCTGAGATCGCGGATATAACCTATTTTGGGGATTATGTGGACCTAGTAAGGGGTCCTCTAGGGTTTTGTTATTCGTTTTTGGGATGTCGGCCCATGGGTTCTCCCCATTTTTAGGCCCTTTTGTAAGATTTTGTAAAGTATAAATAAGAGGAATGTATTGTAGAAGTAGTAGTCCCGAGTGATTTGTGCAAAGGAATGTATGTGCGTCGAGGATTTGTGCTCGACTGTGATTTTGTAGAAGGTGCTAAGTGTCGTGGTAAGAGATTGAGGCTATGTGCATTTGATCTATTTTTGGAAGGTAAAGAAGGAGGATCTAGTGCTTAGTGCGCAGATATCTATTGATTAAGGTTGGATGTCATTGATCTCAACCCTTGAATAAAGCCCCACAACACAAAGGTTTGGGTAATGGACCCAAGATTGTTTGATGTAAATATGACTCATTATTGTCTTTTCATGGTTGATAAGAAGTAAAGATGGATGAACTCCAAAGTGGTACCCTTATGGTGAAAGCCCTCACGGGAAGACGCTTTGTGGAGTAAGAGAAACCATGCTTAATTGTGGAATAATGAGATGAAGGACAATGAATTTTCCAGGTAAACTATCCTAGATGGATAGTGCTTGTCATTCCATTTCCGGTGGTATGTGGAACGTCACATAGCTCCTCACGGTTAGAGAGTTATGGCCATGAGAAGTTGGAGACCCGAGGTTTGGGTAATGGACCCAAGTTTGTTTGATGAATAACAATATGAATTATGATATATTTTTAGATAATACTATTCTATATGGAGAGTAAATGTCATTCCATTTCTGGTGGTATGTGGAACGTCACATAACTCCTCACGGTTTGAGAGTTTTGGCCATGAGAAGTTGGAGACCCCAAGTTTGGGTAATGGACCCAAGTTTGTTTGATGGATAATAGTATGAGTTATGATATATTTTCAGATAATACTATTCTATATGGATAGTACATGTCATTCCATTTCTGGTGGTATGTGGAACGTCACATAACTCCTCACAATTTGAGAGTTATGGCCTTACGAAGTTGGAGGACCTTCATATGTCATCTAGAAGCCCCAAAAGGTCAAAGTAGTCAAAGTGGTTTAAGAGATTTTAAAAGGTAAATAATAAAGTGAAGTAATGAGTGTATTATAATTCAAAGTGAATACAAAAAAAATTATTTCAATAATAAATTTAATGGAGAAATTAGAAGTGGGTTAACCTTAAAATAAGGAAAGTGGGGCCAAGTGACCTAGAAGATGTTTTTAAGGAAGCTACTTGGAGAGTATAAATAAGAGGCAAGGCTCTCTCATTTAAATCACACTTGAGTATATTGAATATCTATAGGTGTCTAAGGTAACCAAGGATATATAAGCCAAAATTCTGAGGGGAGGTGAAGAAAAGAAGGCCGAAATGCAAGGAAGGATAAATTCTTTTGATGGTGCTTTCTAAGGTATGTTATTTACAGGTCATCTCACCATTTTTACTATAACTTTTTTTCTATAATGATTCAGACCGTGAAATTTCTATGCCAATGAGAAAACATATCCAAGTATCTATGATAAAAAATTGAGCTCGTGGGTCATTGAATTTGTGGAGTTACGCTCCATGGAAAATAGAGTTTGTGGCTAGTCCTGAAACTAGTCAAAAACAAGTGTTTTGGGTAAAAACGTCATAAATTCTTCATAACAGATCCAAATTCAGTGAAACAAAATTTTTGGGTTAGGGTATAGTCTATAGTATTCTATGTAATAGTTTCATATTAATTCAACAAATATTCTGTGCGGGGCATGCTCTACAAGGTCACTCCCTAGAATAAGACAGAATTCAGCAAGGTATGCCATTTTTGCTATCAATCATTTTTTGAGAGGTTCCAAGTAGTGAAACCTGGAGGAATTGCATAAAACACATTGAAGAAAATTGTCGATCAGTTTCAGATATTTATACATTACATGTACACAGTTATGATTACTTCAAGTTAGGGTTGTTGACTAATCCATAACTAGGCATGTGAGACTAAAGAAAAGTTTGATGAAAATGCTAGTCTCTTGTTGTTGAAGTTAAGGAAGGTTTGCAGGAATGTGCTCATATACACCAAGTCTATTATAGAGCTACAAATCATATTTGGATGATGAAATTGTTGAGGACTTTTGGTTGAGGACCATGTTGAGTACATGGTTGAGACAAGTAGTTGATGAGTTGACACATACATGAGGTGTATAGTTGATGATGTTGGTACATATTGATGAGTGATAGTTGATGAGTAGTTGAAACATGATTGGTACATACTTGGTACATGGTTGGATTCACTTTTTTATGATACAGGTTGATTACAAGTTATTTGGTACAGGTTGGTGCATGGTTGACGCACTTGTTTATGGTACAAGTTGATTACAGGTTGAGGTATAGGTTGATGCATGGTTCATATTTATTGGTACAGGTTTACAGTGGTATATCTCATAGTGACAGGTTGATAGTGGTTCCATCATTCTACTTCTACTTCAGGGTGGCAGGACAGGGCAATGACAGGTGGTTGTAGCCAAAGAACATAGGGGGTTGTAGCCTCCATCTGGTTGTAGCTAGAGAATTGGGGAGTTGGAGATTCCTTCAGGTTGTAGTCTGAGAAAATAGGGGGTTGGAGTCTCCTTCCAGTTGCAGCTGGAAAAGAAAGGAAGTTGGTGTTTCCAATGAATGTAATTCTTCAAGATATATAAGAAAAAGCATTCTATGGTTTTCTCCCGATTTGGGTTTCCACGTAAAACACTGGTGTACTATGTATGTGCATGTTTATTCATTTGTTCATTTCTTATTTACTCTGCAGTTATTGGATGATAATGCTTCATTGATATAACACTTGGATTATATGGTTAAAAAGGATTAGATTGCTCTATTACTGATTCACCCCCTCTCTTAGTAATCCAACTATTGGTATCAGAGAAGGATCCTTCAAAAATCAGTTTAACCACTGAAAGGTAGATCATGGAGAGTACCAACTCATATAGAAATGGAATACCACAGTTTGATGGACAAAATTATGCTTTTTGGAGCATAAGGATGAGGACATATATACATGAACAAGGATTTCAAGTTTGGCAATCAATTGTATATGGATACACAACACCAACAGTTCCACCAACAAATGAAAAAGCAGTAAAACTCGGTGATAATAATTCCAAAGCCACAAATGCACTTTTGAATGGTCTCAGTGATACATATTCACCAAAGTTGCACACTGTAAATCTGCTAAAGAGATTTGGGACAAGCTTCAAAATATTTATGAAGGAGATACAAAAGTCAAAGCAGCAAAGCTTCAGACTTACAAAGGTCAGTTCGAACAACTAAAAATGAAGGAAGATGAAGATATCACAACCTACTTCTTACGAGTCGATGAAACAATGAATGCAATCATATGATTGGGAGAAGAAATTGAAGAATCTGTAATTATTCAAAATATACTAAGATCTCTTCCTATGAGATTCAACCCTAAGATATCAACACTAGAATAAATATCGGATCTAGACTCAATAAGCATGGATGAACTGCATGGAATATTCACAACATATGAAATGAGAACTGAGCAGGAAAATCCAGATGTAAAAGAAGCATCCTTCAAGGCATACAAAAGATCAAATAAAAAGAAAAAGGAACAAGAAGAATATGGCAACAACAGTGATGCCTCGGAAGATGATGAAGAAGTGGCCAATTTCGTCAAAAGACTGAACAAGGGAACCAACGGTAGGTATAGAGGCAAGCTCCCTTTAATTTGTTTTAATTGTAATGGTATTGGTCATTTTTCTAACAAATGTCCTCATAAGAAAAAGATAAATGATGAAGGTTACTCAAAAGGAAAACACACATATAAAGGCAAAATAACTACAAAGAAAGTTTTCAAGAAAAACTTATACACCAAAGAATACATCTCATCATGAGATGAAGATGAAGTCAATGACAATGAGACAGGATGAGTTCTATTCATGGCAGTAAAAGACTCTAACAAACAAGACTCCGAAGAAGAATATGAAGAAGCCGAAGAAGAATGTAAAGAAGTCGAATAAGAAATTGAAGAGGCAAAAGTTGACTATCGAGAATAATTAATGTGTGCCATAGAATTTATTAGAAGAGAAAAGAAGAAAAACAATAAACTACAAGCAGAACTAGACAAGAAAAATGACACTCGAGAACTAGAACAAATGATCACAAAATTGAAGGTTCAAATAGAAGAAGATAAAAGAATTGAAGAAGCACTCAAATAATAACTAGAATAAAAGGACAAGATCATTGGAAACTTGGACGTAGAGGTTGTCACACTAAGAAAATATATTCAAAAGAAAAATATGCAGAATAGCTCAAAAGTTCTGGATGACATTATCACCAGTCAAAAATCTCATCTTGACAAGTTCGGACTTGGATATAATCAGACATAAAAGGGATCAAGCTCCAAAACAATAGATCAAGAAACAAATCCAAAGAGCTATGCAGAAACAATCAAAGAGGATAGGAAGATATACAAGGAAGATTACATGGACACTACTACACCAAGAATATTCAAATTTCAGAATCAACAAACGACAGATAGGCCTCAAGAAGAAGAAGGATTCATAAGAGCACCTCCTTTCATAAGATCTTCAATTCCCAGGTATCAAACTATATTTTTTGGTTTATGTTATGTAGGTAATAATTTTGGACATAAAGCTGTGAATTGCAGAGCTAACAACAGGAGCAGTAACAACTTTGAGAGTTATACACAAAGGGATTATTCAAGGAGACCTAGTGACACACAAAGAAGAAGTTACAACAGGTTTGAATCTTTGAGCACTGAAGTGGAATGTTACAAATGTAACAATTTTGGACACATGGCCAAGGATTGCAGAATGAAAATCCCTCCTAAAGAACCTCAACAGAATAACAACAGTCACAGACAAGAACCTCAGAAAATGACATGGATAAGAAAGCAAGATCAATATAACAATGAAGAATGTATAGTCTCTCTACAAGCTAAGAAGGGATGATTTTAGGGGCTAAATTTCTCTCGTGGGCTAATTTTCCATGGTTTTTCAAAATATGAGATTCGCTATTTTAAAAATGATTCGCCCAAATTCTATAGGATAAAATTATTTTACCTTAAAAATAGCCAAAATTTTATAAAAACTATAAAAAATACTTAGAAATTTGAATATTTTTACAAAAATATCACCAAACATTTATAGTTGACATATGAGGGATTAGTAAGATTCGCCAAGGTTTCTAAATTTTAAAATAAATTTCCATCCTTAAAATCATCCCTGAAGCTAAGTAGAAGAAACACGGCTGGTATGTTGACAATGGATGTTCAAAACACATGACAGGTGATAAAGACAAATTTCTTATATTACAAAAAGAAAAAAATGGACCAGTTTCCTTTGGAAATGATAATTCATCCAAAATCATTGGAGAAGGCACAGTCCAAATTGGGAACAAGAATGAAAAGGAACAAAATGTTCTACTGGTAGAATATATGAAACATAATATTTTAAGTGTGAGTCAAATGTGTGACCAAGGTCATAAACTTACTTTCGATTCAGAAAAGTGTGAGATACGAAAATAAGATTCAGGGAAATTGGTCAGTACAACTGCAAGAACTTCAAATAATATATATGTGTTAAGTGAAATTGGAAATGAAAAGTGTTGTCTAGGAAAGGAAGATGAAAGTAGGCTATGGAATAGAAGAATGGGCCACATGCATTTTGATAACCTTTTCAAAGTCAGCAAAAGAGAAGCAGTCAGAGAAATGCCCCAGATCACGAAACCAACCAACAATTTATGAAAGCATTGTCAACAAGGAAAGCAAACAAAGACTAGGTTCAAATCAAAGGAATATTCAACAACAAGACCACTGGAAATTGTGCACACTGATCTAGTTGGACCAACTACAACAAAGGGATTAAAAGGTGAAAAATACTTTATGTTATTAGTTGATGATTATACAAGAATGACTGCAGTTTGCTTTATCAAGAACAAGTCAGAAGCTTTTGAAAACTTCAAGATTTACAAGGAAATGGTTGAAAATGAGATGGATTCAAGAATCAAATGTTTGAGATCTGATAATAGAGGAGAGTTAAATTCAAAGTAATTTATGGACTACTATAGTAGTAATGGAATAAAAAGACAATTCTTCGTTGCTAGGACACCTCAACAGAATGGAGTTGTTGAAAGAAAGAACAAGATAGTACAAGAAATGGTTCGAACAAAGCTAATGGATTCCAAATTGACAGATATATTTTGGACACAGGTAGTGCATACAATAGTTCACATTCAAAACAGAGTAATGCTTAGAAACAACACTGATAAAACTCCCTACGAGCTATGAAAAGGAAAACCAGCAAATGTGAAACACTTCAGAGTTTTTGGAAGCAAATGCTACATCAAAAGAGAAGATGGAAGAATGCGAAAGTTTGACTCTCGTGTGGAGAAAGGAATACTTGTTGGTTACTCAAGTACAAGGAAAGCATACAAGTGTTACAATCTAAGATTGAACAAAGTTGTGCAAAGCATCAATGTAACAATTGATAAAACAGGTAGACCAGAATCAAAGGAAGAAGAAAACAAATCAATGGAACAACTTTTCGAAGAAGAAGATGAAAAAGAAGTAGAAGAGGAAGATGAAGATGAAGATAATCCGACAGAAGAAGAAGAGCAAGTTCAAAAATTATCTCCAAAGACACCTAGAAAACGAGTACAGAAGAATCATCCTTTAGATCAGATTATTGGAAACAAAGATGCAGGAGTTGAGACTAGAAGAAAAATCCGTTCACCAGAACAAACACGCTTAGCACTCTTATCTACAATTGAACCAAACTATTTTGAAGAAGCTAGTAATAATGATTTTTGGAATAAGGCCATGGATGAAGAATTGGATCAAATAGAGAAAAATGACACTTGGGAATTGGTTCCAAGACCAAAGAATAAGAATGTGATCGACACAAAATGGGTTTTCAGGAATAAATTGAATGAAGATGGACAGGTTACAAGGAACAAAGATAGATTGGTATGTAAAGGATATGCACATATTGAAAGAATCGACTTTGAAGAGACATTTGCCCTAGTTGCCAGAATGGAAGCAATCTGTTTACTTTATATTATGCATGCTCCAAAAATGTTAAAGTATATCAGATGGATGTAAAATTAGCTTTTCTGAATGGGGAACTTGAAGAAGAAGTCTACATTGAACAACAAGAAGGATTTCAGTTATTAGAGAACATAGACTATGTATGTAAATTAAAGAAGGCCTTGTATGGTCTAAAATAGGCTCCTAGAGCATGGTACTCTAGACTGGATAAGTATTTGCAGCAGGCAGGGTTCAGAAAAGGAAGTGCAGACACCAACCTCTACATCAAGGTAAGTCAAGGTAATATTTTATTAATTGAATTTTATGTTGATGATATTATTTTTGGTAGTGATGATTATAGGTTAAGCCAGAAATTTGCAAAAGACATGCAGAATGAATTTGAAATGTCGTTACTTGGATAACTATCCTTCTTTCTGGGACTTCAGATACGTCAAAGAAACCAATGAATTTTTATTTCTCAAACCAAGTATATCATAGAAATGCTAAAGAGGTTTGGAATGGAAGATTGCAAACCAGTTATCACTCCCATGCAAACCAGTTGTAAGTTGAGCAAAGATGACGATTCGAAGTCTATAGATCAGAGGAAATACAGGTCAATGATTGTGATCCTACTATATGTGACAACATCCAGACCAGATGTAATGCAAGCAGTTAGACAGGTGGCACGATTTCAAGAAGCACCAAAGGAATCACATGTATTAGCAGTAAAGAGGATTTTCAGATATCTCAAAGGAAGATAAGAGTTTGGATTATGGTATCCAAAAGGAAAATATATATCACTTATTTCCTACACATATGCAAATTGGGCAAGTTGTATTGATGACCGACGAAGCACTAGTGGAGCAACGTTCTACTTAGGTGAGTGTTTGGTATCATGGCTAAGCAAGAAACAATCATCAATATCTCTATCTACAACCGAGGTAGAGTATATTGTAGCAACAACATGTTGTACACAGATTCTTTGGATTAAACAAACTTTGACAGATATACAGGTTGAGTATGATGAGCCCATTCCAATATATTGTGATAATACAAGTGCCATCAATATCTCAAAAAACTCGGTGATGGACTCCAAGATGAAGCACATTCCAATCAAGTATCACTTTCTATGGGAACAGGTTGCAGAAAAGAACATCAAAGTTGAGTATGTGGGAACAAAATAACAAGTGGAAGACATCTTTACAAAACCACTTCCACGAGAATCCTTTGAATATCTTCGCCAAAGACTTGGAGTTATTTCTACTCCAAAATGAATTCTTTTTGAATGCTTATCTTATATGTCTTAGATGTACATAAGGAAGCACCATAAGAGGACAGTTCAATCAGGGGGAGAAACTCTAGATGGAAAGATACCTTTGCCATTGATGACAAAGGGGGAGAGATTTATTAGATGCAGAGGAGAAAGGCATGGTTCCAGGGGGAGCAGATTTATCAGATGCAGAGGACAGAGGAAATTTTATCAGATACAAAGGACATAGGCATGATTCCATGGGGAGCATGAGTGATATGATTTCAGTATTGCATCAGAGTGTTTCTATCAATGCCAAAGGGGGAGATCGTTGATTAAGGTTGGTTGTCATTGATGCCAACCCTTGAAAAAAGCCCCGCAGCACAAAGGTTTGGGTAATGGACCCAAGATTTTTTGATGTAAATATGACTCATTATTTTCTTGTCATGGTTGATAAGAAGTAAATATGGATGAACTCCAAAGTGGTCCCCTTATGGTGAAAGCCCTCACGGGAAGATGCTTTGCGGAGTAAGAGAAACCATGATTAATTGTGGAATAATGAGATGAAGTACAATGAATTTATCAGGTAAAATATCCTAGATGGATAGTGTTTGTCATTCCATTTCTGGTGGTATGTGGAACGCCACATAACTCCTCACGGTTAGAGAGTTATGGCCATGAGAAGTTGGAGACCCCAGGTTTGGGTAATGGACCCAAGTTTGTTTGATGGATAACGGTATGAGTTATGATATATTTTAAGATAATACTATTCTATATGGATAGTACA
>ML785477.1:165193-187081 GCA_009831015.1 Picea engelmannii
TTGTTTATGGTACAGGCTGATTACAAGTTATTTGGTACAGGTTGGTGCATGGTTGATGCACTTGTTTATGGTACAAGTTGATTATAGGTTGAGGTACAGGTTGATGCATGGTTCAAATTTATTGGTACAGGTTTAAAATGGTATATCTCACAAAGATAGGTTGACAGTGGTTCCATCATTCTACTTCTACTTCAGGGTGGCAGGACGGGGCAAGGACAGGTGGTTGTAGCCACCTTTCGGTTGTAGCCGGAGAACATAGGGGGTTGTAGCCTCCTTCTGGTTGTAGTTAGAGAATTGGGGAGTTGGAACTTCCCTTAGGTTGTAGCCTGAGAAACTAGGGGGTTGGAGCCTCCTTCCAGTTGCAGCTGGAAAACAAAGGAAGTTGGTGCTTCCAATAAATGTAATTCTTCAAGACATATAAGAAAAAACATTCCGTGGTTTTCTCCCGATTTGGGTTTCCACGTAAAACACTGGTGTACTTTGTATGTGCATGTTTATTCATTTGTTCATTTCTTATTTACTCTGCAGTTATTGGATGGTAATGCTTCATTGATATAACACTTGGATTATATGGTTAAAAATGATTAAATTTCTCTATTACCGATTCACCCCCCCTCTTAGTAATCCAACAATCTCTTGTCTTTTGCAAAGTTTGAATCTGTGGCTTAGTGCACAAGAGTGATTGGATGTAAGATTTTGGTGAATAATAAATAGGCAACGCAGTTTGTGGACGTAGCCCCACCCTTAGGTGAACCACGTATATCTGGTGTCTCATGGTTTGCTTTGTGCAGTGTTATTTCCGTTATACATTTTCTTAGTGCTTTGATTATGATGTGTAATGAATATATAGTTTGATTGTTTAAATACTTTACTTAGGTTAAATGGAAAATGAATGCTAGACTTAACTCACAGTTCTAAGTGCTAAGTGATCAGGGTGCATAATCACTTGTTATTACTGCGCTTATATGTCTTTAATTATCCTCTACGGTGTTAATTAGGTTACTAAACTAATGCATGTTCACTTCCTAAGAGTTAATAGAATATTTTGCAAAGTGTTATTATCACAGATTCATGTCCCAACATGGTTACAGACACCTGTGTCCTATAACCTCCCCTGATTCCACCTCAGGTGATACTTTTCCTGCTTCACAGGTGTTTCCGAAAGGGCCGGTAGTCGGGGTTTTTTTGGTGCGCTATTAACCATTGAACCCTGGGTCTTCCCCTATGCCAACAAATGGTTCTGTTGTGAGGACCTAAAACTGTGATTGCTAGGAACTGAAGTAGAGAAAAAGAGAATCTCTGTGCGTAGATATGCTGCTTAAGTGCGCAATACTCTACTTGACTTGTGAATCTTTGTGCCAAGAAAGTAAGTTTTTCTGAAGAAAAGAGGTAAGATCCTAAAAGAAGCAAGCTTTGTGCTTTGGTAAGAGGAAGATAAGTGATTTTTTTTTTTGAAAGCATGAATTTAAGTATGTTTAACATATTATGTCCTAGTTTTAAGGCTAGGGCGCAGTTGAAATAAAGAGTTGATTTGAGTAAATTTAATGAAGAAGGATATGTTATTCCTATGCATAGAAAGATTTTTTGGACTTACAAATGGATGTAGGAACCTAGAAAGATTTTTTGCAGATTGCAGGTCCAACACTATGATCCTAGAGGAAGTGTGCAATACAGAAAAGATTGGGTAATGTAGGCACTTGGGTATGGAAGTAGGCAAACAGTAAGGCACAAAAGACGGGATGCGAACTACGTCGAAGACACAGTGACTGATACTGGGTCGAAGTGAGCAGAAGAGAAAAAAATACGGAGCGAAGTATGACAGATCAATAAGGAAGATGGATCGTGGAGAACTCAACAAGTGGAAAAATCCACTATTGGATGCTTTGGAGCACTGCGCGAGAAGGAATGAAAGACATGCTAGCGAAGCCTTGAAAATGTGGGTCAAGTTGACGTAGGGTTTTAGACACCTAGGGTTTTGGTATCTAAGGTTTTAACACTTAGGTTTTGGCCTAAGGCTGTCAGTGAGCTGTTGTAAAGTATAAATAAAGGTCAAGAGGACCTGGGCTGGGTCGTTGTCATTGTTGTTTTTATTATTGATCATTCCAAGTTCGTTATTGATATGAGTGATTATTGTAGTGAGAGAGAGAAGCATTGAGGAGTGAGGGAAGTCTGTGTTGTAAGATCTTCAACTAGGTGCGAAGATCAACCCTGCAGCTGGGTGCGCGGGGAGGGAAGATAGAGAGAAAGAGTGAAGATTTGCTAGCTAAGAACACAGTTAAGAACTGTATACTTTCATCTTAATATATTATAAATCACATTTCTGTGGACGTAGCCCTAGGGAGAGGGTGAACCACGCATGTCTTGGTGTTGTGTGTGATTGATGTGGTGTTCTCTTGTTCTTGATATTCTGTTATTCAATTACTATGTTAGATCTGACAGATAAATGTGCAAGGTAGGACTAAGTTGATAACTAACATCTAGATGTTGTGTTGTTCTTGTATTAGATCCACTTTGTATTCCATTGGTTGTAGACATATGTGTCCTGCAACCCCCCATAGCTACTTCGGGTGAGATTGCATCTGCCTCGCAGGTGTTGCTGAAAGGGCTAGTAGTTAGGGCTTGTTGGTGCACTCCTGGAGCTGAACCCAGGGTCTGCCCCTGTGCCAACAAATGGTTCCATTGCTGGGACAAAAATCTTTTTGAGGGAATGTCAAGGTGATTTCCATCGAAGACAGAGATTCATAAGTGGATAGAAGATCAAGAAAAGGACTTCACTGAAGCCCAGAACAAGAACCCTAATATTAGTACAGAGGATTGGTTGGGAAGGGTATATATTTACTGATATACATAAGATTTTATTTCGAGGAATCCATCACGAGCTATATGAGTGGCTAGCTAGGTTAGGAGATACCCAGTTTGAGATCAGATCTAGAATCCCTATGGTTTGGACGTCGACACTGATCAAGAAGATCAAGAGAATTGATAACGCTGTGTCAAGAGCAGTAGATCACTGGTTTGATAGCACCATTGGAGGGTATGTCACTGAGTTTGTTGTTGACAGAGTAGAGTCATATAGCCAAGCCGAGAGGTATTTCTTTAAGGGACCCAGAGGAAAATTTTTACACTTTTTGAAGTTGAAGATCAAGATGCTATTGCATGAGAAGAACATCTTAAAGGTACAATAGTTGGTCGGATTGGAAAAGGCTAATGTTGAAGAACTCGAATAACGAAAACGACACATAGGCTAGACATACGTGCAGAGGAAGAGTGTTCAGAGAAGTTCCTCTTGCGAACATGTTTAAACATAACTATGGGGATGAGGGTTTCTACAGTGGAGAAGAGGCAGATCTGTCAGATGAAGAGCATTCTGAATCCACTAGGGAAGAGGAAGGGAAAGTTGAAGAACCTCATCAGGAAGAGCCAAAAACTTCAGGAACCGCACCGACTGTTGGAGTAAGTATTATTATTCCTCCTATTGTTTCAGAAACATTAAGAAATCAGAGTAATCAGAGTCACTAGAGCACTCAGAGCACTATCACTAGTAATCCACCACATATTCAGTCAGGAAACCTAGGAAAATCTATGGAAGATGATATGAGGTTAGCCACCTTCAGAGGAGATGGATCTGAAGATCCTAATCAACACTAGTTTCTATGCGAAACTGTGTGGAGTATTAAAAATGTCATCTACAAAGCTGTTAAATGAGCTCAGTTTAGTACTACCCTGAGAGATCGCGCGTTGAGCTGGTACATGAAATTTGTCCAAGGATATGCACCTAAACCGTTGAATGTCATTAAGAATCAGCTAATTTCTGAATTCAAGAAACCTAAGTCAGAGTCGCAGTGCATTACAGAACTAAAAGAAATCAAGCATAGAATAGCTGAAACTGTGTGGGAGTTTGATCAAATATTTAAGACCTTGACATGCCATTTGAGTTTTCAAATCCCAGATGAGCAGAACAAGGAGTGTTTCATTGATACCCTCTTACCACACATCAAATTTCCTCTATTTCAATAGAATATTACTTCACAGGTGGAGGCACTGAAGATCGCCATGAAGTTAGAATCAACCCCTATGGGAGAATCCAACTTAGGTATGAGTCAAATCTTAAGTCAGCTAACTAGTTTATCTTTTCAGGTTGAATATATGAAGAAAGACAAGGGAAAATATAAAAGCGAATATATCTGGTGCATTAGATGCAAATCAAAAGGCCATGACAAGGAGCACTGTCCCCTATGTCATGAATATTTGGCATCAGGAGCCTCGAGTCCTTTAAAGAAAGTTACCTTACCATGGTGTGAGGTATGTAGAAATAGACATCGCCCCGGTGAATTCTACTACATGAAAAAATATGTTCAGACACCCACAAATATGTATTGCATGTTCTGTAAGTCAGTGGGGCATGATGATAGGGATTGTAGGGCCTATGAACTCATGCATGAAAGATCAAGGGAGATATACAAAATTCAGGGAGAAGTACAACACGAAGGAAACACTACGCAGTATAATTATCTAGGAAGAGGAACTTCAACCCTTGCGGTGGATTCAGAGGAAGAGGAGGAGGAGGAGGTATGGGTCGAGGTAGGGGCCAAATAATTTGTTATAACTGCATGCATCCATGACACTTAGCAAGGGACTATTAGAACCATTGTACCACTTGCAGCTATTGCATCTCATTCGAACATGTTATCGAAGATTGTCCTGTGCTGCTATACAAACTTTAGGAGAGATGAGGACCTCAGCAGAACCCGCAAGTGAAAATGATATACGCTGAACCTCGTGGAGAGTACCCTAGAGTCATTGTTATCACTAGAAGAGGCGTTGTTACAAGAGAAGACAGAGCGACGCAAGGAAAGACTACAGAAGAATCAGGAGTAAGGAAAGATGCAAAGAAGACACGATTTTTCGATGCAAAGAAAGAAAAAAAAATATTTGAGGAGGCAAGAAAATAATTCAGGAGAAACCAAGGTTCTTCATTGAAGACACGACCAGAAGTAAGATAATGTGGAATTCCTCTGGAATTCGATCAGTCTTCTCTGCCAGGAGAAGAAAAAGAGGTAAAAAAGCTCATGGAATTCTTATATACTTGTATTAAGTTGATTCAGGATGAAAGTGTTGTACAAGAGATACAAAATTTAATCAGACAGTACGAGATAGGGAAGATAGAACCCTTTATTAATAGAGCAGTACACCAAGTCTCTAAAAAGAGAAAGAAAAATAAGGAACTACACCTGAATGCTCAAATTGGAGAGTATGATATCGAATACGTGGTCCTCGACTTAGGGTCAGAGGTCAATGTCATGACAAAGTAGACCTGGGAATTGATGGGAAAATCTAAGTTGATCTATTCCCCTATCAGGCTTAGGATGGATAATCAACAAGCTGTAAGCCCCTTTGGAAGTTTGGAACATGTCCCTGTGGACATCAATGGAGTAAGGACGTTTGCAGACTTCGAGGTGATTGATATAGTTGATTATAGTTGTCCTTACCCTGCACTATTAGGAATTGATTGGGCTTTCAATAATTCCACTATGGTTGATTGAAATAAAAGAATATTGACGTTTGAAGGAGATGGCCTTAGGGTCATTGCACCTTTGGATCCCGATGAAGGTCAGAGATACACAGAACCCATCAAAGAAGAAGATCGCACATATGAACTAGAAAACATATATAAATTAATAGCCAGACAATGGGATTACATTAATCCTACAGTGGATGGGAACCTAAGCCGACGAAGTGACAACGCATGTTCATCAGATTTAGAAGAAGCACCGACGAACTGGCAGAACAAAATGTATGAAGTATCTACAAGGAGATGTGCTAGATTAACCCGAGAAGTTCACTGGATCGACACAACAGTAAGTAACTTGCCCAACTTTGATGGTCTCAATCATTTAGAATCATTCTTGTTGGACTTTGAAGAAATTATACCAACACAATAAAGATTGTTGGCAATGGATGAGGCCTTGAAAGAAACCCCAACAAGATGGTGGGGGACACACAAAAACAACATTACAGACTGGGTACAATGTCGCACTTTGATGACAACGCGGTCTTCAGAGCAAGTAGAAGGCTTCAAATTTAGGTACACAGGTCGAAGTTGTCCAAAGGACCATGTGAGAAGTTGCGAGGAATACTGGAGAAACATTCCTCAGGAGAAGTGGGTGCACAAATTCATCAACACACTGGACACAACCCCTATCAACTGGTATCTTCAAGAAGAACTGGGCCTCATCAATGCAGATTGGGAAGGCATGACCCAGAACTTTGTAACTACCTTTTTGTTTGAAATCCAATATCCTACAGTGGATCAAGCGTTACAGATTGTGAGACATAAATTATTTGAGGATCCCCCTAGACTCCCTTTGGAACAAGAAGAGGATGAATGGACCACTCCTCTCTAGAAATTGCAAGGCTGTTACAATATCAACGCTGATGAAGACGATGATCCTAGGAAGGTGAACATCACTGAAAGAGAGGGCCAAAGAGACATACAAGGACCAGGAATTGAGCTACCTTTCATTGGACAACCAATTAAAATAAAAAAAGTCAATATTGGAACAAAGCAAACACTGAAGCTTGCAAATGTTGGAGATTATTGGGATGCTACCACTATTGACAAGATCACAAAGTTACTGCATGAATATCAAGACTTGTTTCCATCCAAGTTCACTAATATGAAGGGAATTAAAGGGCCCATGGGAGAGATTAGGATCCCTTTGAAACCAGATGCAAGGCTAGTTAAACAAAGAATCTACAGATTGAACCCTAAATATAAGGAGAAAGTGAATATTGAACTCGATAGGATGTTGGAGGCAGGAATCATAGAACCCATTGAAGAGTTAGAATGGATTATCCCTATGGTGGTGCAAGATAAAAAGACCAGAGAGATCGGGATCTGTGTAGATCTTAGGAAGCTAAATGATGCCTGTTTTCATGACCCATTCCCTCCACCATTTAATTACGAAGTGCTAGATAATGTAGGAGGACAGGAGGTATATTGTTTTATAGATGGATTTTCAGGATATCATCAGATCCAGATTGCCAAGGAAGATCGCCATAAGACCATATTTTCAATAGAATGGGGATCCTACCAGTATACAGTGATGCCATTTGGATTGAAGAATGCCCCAACCATATTTTATAGGGTAGTGGTCGAAGCATTCAAGGAGTTTTTACATAAAATTTTGGAAGCATATTTTGATGATTGGACTGTTTTTAGCTTATTACAAAATCATATTGAATGTTTAAGACTAATGTTGGATAAGTGCATGCAATGTCAGATTGCCTTGAACCTGGAGAAGTGCATCTTATTTTCACCCTTTGGAGTGTTGTTAGGTCATATTGTGTGTAAACATTGACTACTGGTAGACCCATCTAAGATTGCCATTATAGTTGATCTGCCCCCTCCTACTTTAGTAAAATAGCCGCGCACTACACTGGGACACACTAGATACTACAAGAAGTTCATTAAAGGCTATGCACAAATCACAACACCCATGGAGAATGTTTTGAAAAAAGACTGTCAGTTTCATTGGACATAAGAATGCCAGCAGAGATTTGACACACTAAAACAGAAAATGGTTACTGCGCCTATTTTGGTTTTCCCAGATTGGAGTAAGTAATTTCACGTGCATGTCGATGCATATTCTATTGCATTAGGAGTCGTGTAAGCATAATTGGGAGCTGGAGACATTGTCCACCCGTTAGCCTTTGCTAGCAAGAAGCTATCAACAACTGATATTAATTACACCACCACTGAGGGAGAAGGATTAGCCATGGTGTATGAACTGCAGAAGTTTCACCACTACTTGTTGGGAGGACACTTTAAAATGTTTAATGACCACTCCGTGCTGAAATACCTAGTCAACAAGCCAGTGTTGGGGGGGATAATATGAAAATGGCTTCTGCTATTTTAGGAATATGATTTTGAGATCGTAATTAAGCCAGGAAGAATGAACAAAGGTCTTGACCACTTGTCGAGGTTGGAACATGGAGAAGAGCCTACTAGTTTAGAGGATACACTGTCGGATGCACAATTGCTAGCCATTAGAAAGATTGATGATCACTTCGCATAGATAGTCCAGTTCTTGTCAACATGAATGGGACCTAGTGAATATACAATCACCCAGAAGAAACAACTGGTGGTGTGCACTGCAAACTTTTCACTTATAGCTGGACAAATATACAAGATGTGACCTAATGAGATATTGAGGAGGTGTGTTATGGAGGCAGAGTGACCATTGATCCTCGCATAAGCTCATGAAGGCATCGCAGGAGGACACTATGCAGGAAAAGAAACAATGCAAAAGGTTTTTAGAGATCTGGCCTCCGGTGGCCTACCTTACACAGAGATGCTAAGGACTATTATAGAGCCTATGATGTATGCCAAAGAGTTGGGAAACCATCCAGAAGAGATGAAATTCCTTTAGCACCGCAACTGACCCTACAAGCATTTAAGAAATGGGCCATTGACTTCATGGGACCTATAAACCCACCAGGCAAGCACACATGATCCATATACATAATCACTGCGACAGAGTACTTGACCAGATGGGCCAAAGCAAGAGCAGTTAGAGATTGTAGTGAAACTACAACTATGCGATTCATATTTGATGACATCATAACCAAGTTTGGATGCCCGAAGATCCTTATGAGTGATCAAGGCACATATTTTATTAATAATACCATTGAATTCTTGACCGAGGAATTTGCAGTCCATCATCATAAGAGAACACCCTACCACTCGCAAGTGAATGGGAAAGTTGAAGCATTCAATAAGATCTTGGAGACAACGCTGATGAAGATTTGAAGTGTGAGCAAGGATGGCTGGGATTTTAGAGTACTAGTAGTACTATGGGCCTATAGAACCACTTGCAAGAAGATAACAATGCAGACCCCCTTTAAGTTGGTTTATGGTCTCGAAGCAGTTGTCCCGATGGAATATTTGGTCCCAAGATTAAGAATCGCAGCCTTTACAGATATGGATGACACTGGTGTTGTTCAAGAGAGGCTAACACAGTTGGTCGAACTAGAAGAAGATAGATTTATTGTAGGATTTCATCAGCAAGTATAGAAGGAAAGAGAAAAGGCCTACCATGATAGACACATCAAGAAGAATGCATTTAAGAAAGGCGATTTGGTACTAATATACGACATCAAATTCATGAAGCATCCAGGAAAGTTCAGAACACATTAGCTGGGGCCATATGAGGTTTTCTATGTCATGGAAGGAGGAGCTGCATAGTTGAAGACCTTGAATGGAGAATGGAAGGAAGGTTTGGTGATCGAGATGTTGCACGAAATTGTAAGTAGTCAGCACTCCCCGATGTATCGTGACAAGGGACTAATCGCCTCTCATGGATCCTTGAAATTTGGCGGTGGTGAGTTTACGAATCACCTACGGGTTTTGGTGTAACGACATCTGTACTACCAACAAATGGTATCAGAACTAGAGGTCACGAGTTCAATACACACTCGGATCGCGCTGAGGGGGAGATTGTTGCACGAAATTGCAAGTAGTCAACACTCCCCAGTGTATCGTGACAAGGGACTAATCGCCTCTCGTGGATCCTTCAAATCTGGTGATGGTGAGTTTACCAATCACCTGCGGGTTTTGGTGTAACGAAATCCGTACTACCAACATGAGAGCTAGTTGAAACTATACTATGACAACCAACTGCCTCGCAGCTCTCACTAAAAGAATAAGGAAAAGGATCCAGGTACTAGGTGCAGTTGAAACTGGGTACTAAACACAAGAAAGACAGTCTGCACATAGTGGGGAAGGAAAGATAAGAAATCACAGGCTTCTCTGCGCAGCCTGAAGATGAAGTAAATCAGAAGGGTCAGATCTAAAGTGCCTCGGGATGAGTCACATGTGAGTGTTGGGGGCCTGTTGGCCCTTGGGTATGGAAGTAAGCAAAGGGTAAGGCAGAAAATATGGGATGCGAACTACGCGGAAGACACAATGACTGATACTGGGTCGAAGTGAGCAGAAGAGCAGAAAAGATGGAGTGAAGTAAGAGAAAGCAAGCCGTTGGATGAGGAGATCGAGGATGAGAAATAAGCAAGGAAGACGGATCATGGACAAATCAGGAAGTGAAAAATCCACCATTGGATACTTTGGAGCACCGTGCAAGAAGGAAGGAAAGACAGGCTAGCAAAGCCCTAAAAATGCGGGTCAAGTTGACCTAGGGTTTTAAACACCTAGGGTTTTGGTATCTAGGGTTTTGACACTTAGGTTTTGGCCTAAGGCTATCGGTGAGCTATTGTAATGTATAAATAAACATCAAGAGGACCTATGATGGGTTGTTGTCATCGTTGTTGTTATTATTGATCATTCCAAGTTCGTTATTGTTATGAGTGATTATTGTAGTGAGAGAGAGAAACATTGAGGAGTGAGGGAAGTCTTTGTTGTAAGATATTTAGCTAGGTGCGAAGATCAACCCTGCAGTTGGGTGCGCAGGAAGGGAAGACATAGAGAAAGAGAGAAGATATGCTAGCTAAGAATGCAGATAAGAACTATATGCTTTCATCTTAATATATTATAAAGAAAAGTTCTATGGACGTATCCCTAGGGAGAGGGTGAACCACATATGTATTGGTATTGTGTGTGATTGATGTGTTGTTCTCTTGTTCTTGATATTCTGTTATTCCATTACTGTGTTAGATATGACAGATAAATGTGCGAGGTATGACTAAGTTGATAACTGACATCTATATGTTTTCTTGTTCTTGTATTAGATCCACTTTGCATTCCCTTGGTTGTAGACATCTGTGTCCTGCAACCCCCCATAGCTACCTCGGGTGAGACTGCATCTGCCTCGCATGTGTTTTCGAAAAGGCCAATAGTTAGGGCTTGTTGGTGTGCTCTTGGAGCTGAACCCCGGGTTTTCCCCTGTGCCAACAAGGAACATTTAAGAGAAAAAGAGGATTGACTTTGTGTTATAATTGCAGAAGGCCAGAAGATCTTGCTAAGGAATTCCCTGGGATGGGCCATATTTGTCTTTGTTTTAAGGTTGTTGGTCATGAGGTTGAGGATTGTCCAATGATTATTGCTAAAATTGAAGGGATGAACATGAGACAAGAAAACTATGAAAATAGTCAAGAGACTAAAGGTATGTTAGAAAGACATAAAGAGAAAAGGTCAGAGGAAGTTTAGACTATGTTATTACAGTTGGAAGAAACGATGAATGTTCATAAAGATGTCATTTTACTAGAAATCCTGAAAGCAAAACAACGCATAAGTGCAAGAGTAAAAGACTTCGACATAGACTGTATAGTCTTGGATGAAGAAACACAAGTGAATATTATGACAGAAGAAACTTGGGAAGTTTTGGGAAAGCCTACTGTGGTACCTTCTTTAGGAAGGATAGGATTTTTTAAGGGAAAGACAATAAATTTATGTAGAAGAGTAACTACTGTACCTATTATTGTTCATGGAACATTGACTGAAGAAGAATTTGAAGTCATTATGTTTGTTGAGTACAACGTCCCTGTCCCACTTTTTCTAGGTAAGACTTGGATTGAGAAGGATAATATTAGAAGGAAAGCAGAGGAAGAAGCTAGAGAAAAGAAGAAGCAAGAATTAATGGATTTCATATCTAGGAAAATAGACCGACTAAGAGAAGAACAAGAGGATAAGTCGAAGCAACAGAGCAAAGTAACAATGTAGGAGGGACATAAAGAAAAAGAATTAGCTATCAAGGTTGAAAGAATGCAAGACGGTTTGAAGGACCTATCTATCCAAGAGAGAAGTGTGCCCACTCAGGAAGTGTTAAGGAAAGGGATATTAACTTCAGAACCTTTGAGGGTACCTCAATAGTGCGAAGCCACCACGTTAGGGGAAGATACCAATAAAAATGGAAAGAGGATTCTAGAAATAGTTAAAGAGACTCAGATAACATGAAAGAAGGAAAGGAAGCTCAATAAAAATAAGGCTAAGTTGGAAAAAGCTATAAGAAGTTACATAAACCAGATGGGCGACTTTGCAGACTGGGACCTCACAAGAGGTAGGTTCGCAGGATTTGAATCTCACTGGAATAATAGGTCCACGCAGAATTGGACTTCGCCCTGACGAAGTTATATAACCGTTGGAGGTTCCCCGACTGTTAGAATGACACTCCATAATGGTTAGGAAACACATTTATGGGCTTATGGAATGATTTTGTACGTTGATACCATGACATAATGGATATATTTACAATAATGGAAGCATTTATCTCTAGTTCATGTCCGTTGGAAGATCCTTCATGATTTCCCCGCTTATTTAACTCGTCGATCATTGTATTGGGACCAATTTTTGATACCTGTGAATGACTGAGATAAGCAAAGGATTGTTCAAGTGTCGAATTGAGATATCAATCATTATCTGTAAGCATACCCCACCTATCTGTTTATCTACCCATTGTCTGTTAAAAGCTAGAATGCCAGGCGAATCCAACGAACTTGAGAAGTTTGTTGAGGAATTTCTTAGGAAACTCATGGCCGACAGACCTGTATCTAAAGGTATTCAGACACTATTGAATAAGGGATTGTAGGCTTCCCTTTCTATCGGACGCCGTTCCACCCGCATCAACTCCGTAACTAAGCAAGGAAGTAAGCAATACAATGATCTGGATAACGCGAAGCAAATCCCATCGATCCTACCTGAATATATTCCATCTCTGACCAATGTTGTTAAACACGATAGTATCCATCAATATTTTGAGTACTCCGTGTTCATTGCGTACATTCCAAAAATAATTCACATAGTAGGGAGTCAGTTAGGGCAGATCCCGTTGTTGAAGCACAATGAATTCAAATTTGGAGACCGGAAGAACTACGCTATGTTATCCCCTCACCACTACTTAATGAAGACAATCGGGAAGAAACCTCACCTCGTCCTGCAGCCATGGATCAAGGGGTTGGTGCAGTCAACCATGTTAAATGTAATGAATATTACACATTTTGGCCACCAACAGGAGGTTAACGCTTGCGTTAAACTCCTTCTGTAGTGCTATCATGGCGGATATCTATGGATCAACAGAAGAATTACTATGGTTCCAGCGTTTATCCACCAGATCACGGGTTTAATTTTGAAGGGTCCTGACCCACAATAGTTCTATCCAGGAAAGACCTCAAACCTATCTTTGGTGAAACGCATCAAAGAAGCTTATGGAGAAGTAGAAAAGGGGAAGTGAGGTTACAAGGTAGCATCTATACAGGATGGCGCAATGCGCCTTTCTTGTCAACTCTTAACTGGTAATCTAGTGAGGAAGAACCGCCCCACACAAGTCATCAAGTTCATGGTGGACCTCACAGGAAAGTGTGTGGAGGGAATGCAGAGGAACTGGGTGAAATACATCATCAACGAGATATAAAAGGATTGTTGTGAATGCCAGAACTTGGGATATGAATTTCACTACAGCTGGTTGATCATCTTGATCGCATTTGTGGCTTGGAAAATGCCTGAAGGAGATACTTTCAAAGAGATCGAACCTACAAATCTCCTGGCCACCCAATTTTCCACCCTGTGGTATACCAATAACATGACGAAGCAGTGATATTCTAATGCCGTATTTCACAGGTATTATCAGCAGTTGAAAATCACCATTGACGCATTCTCGTGTATGACACTACGTACTTTGCATCAATACCGACCCATAGCAAAGTTTCGCGTTGATCCCCACTTCATCTACATCACCTCACAAAGAGATGAGCACCAGGAAATATTGCATTCGTACTATAAGATCTCAGATGAAGATATGGAAGAGATCATAAAGGAATGGCCAAAATAATTTCTTGTACATGTCGTCAATGAAGAGTTATCCTACACTGACACTATAGGAAGCTTGATGGTCACGCGAGCTGAACATGTCAGACAATCTAGTTGGACGAAGAAGTAGAAAAAGTGGGTTGAAGTCCAGGACATAGAGAGTGATGAAGACGATGAAGAGAAAACTTCTGGAGATAACAGGTCTAGCTCCCCAGGAAGAGGAGAAGACGAAGCAGAAGGACATAGAGGAGGAGAAGACGAAGCGGAAGGATAGGGAGGAGGATATGAAGGAGAAGAAGAGAAAGGAGGAGGCAAAGCTACCACCCCTCCACCTGAAGATCCCCCTATTGTGACAATGACCCCACAGAAGAGGAAAGTTACTCCGAAGAAACCCTAAGCAAGGAAGAATACCTGCACCAATAAGCCATAGTTGGAAGCCACTCTCACTGACGACGACATTAGTCTGGTCCACGGAGCTACGGAGGATGCCTCTGAAGACAGGTTGCAAATATATGAAGAGAAACAGGTGGAGTTGTATGAAAATATTGAGAGGGAGTTGAAGGAAGTGCAACAACATGTTCGTTTGGTCCACGCAGTTCCTACTACACCTTATGCGTCTTCCTCATCACAGACCGAGGATGAACCAACTTCGCAGGGTGAAACAGGGATTTGGATCAACCTCCCCCAGTATAGCATCAAGTTTCCCACCCCTGTAGCACTACAAGCTAGCCCCAAATTGGATTTTGAGGTTAACCTTAAAGGAATACCTCCAGGACATGTCGAAGTATTGGAGGCAGTTTTGAAGGCATATTGAAAGGAACATAGAGAAATGACCACTAAAAGAGCATCCTAGCTAAGAAGGCTTGCTGATGAAACAAAAGATTGGTTCCAGAGAGCTCAGGAAGAGAAGGAGAAGGCTACAAAAGCCTTGAAAAAGGAGAAATACGAAGTCCTAGTACAACTACGAGCAACACAGGACAATGTAGCTTCCCATGAAAGTGAGAAAGCAGAGCTTCAAGCAAAGTTTCAGGAGGAAAAGAGAGTTGGCAAAGCCCAACTACAAAAAAAGAGAGAGCAGCTTCTTGCAGAGCAAGGCGTGGTCAAAGAAGCAGTAAGTAAATCATGTCGCTCTGTTCCAAGCTTGGTATAGGAGGAGAAAGATCCAGTCGAAGCTCAAGTAGAAAATATCACAGAGATCCTCCAACAATTTCAGGATAGGATAGCTGAATTGGAGGACCGAACAATACTGAGCACCCCATAGGCGGTGTGTGACCAGAGGGAGGAGATTGCCAAACAAACAGTAGCAAGTATAAAATCCCTCGCCTCGGGATGTACACAGTTGAGTAAGAGAAGTGCCCAAACGTATGAACACCTCGTCGAGGATCCATAGTTAAAGAATCTAGAAGCTCAGTTACAGAAGACATAGCAACAAGCATTCTCATTGTAGGCACAGATGAAGCTGCTCATAGCAGTGGAAAGGATGAAGAGATCCCATGAGAAGCGCATAGTAAAACAACAGATAACTTCCCTCCAAAGTAAGGTGATGGAAGTAACAGAGAAGTTACAATCTGTGCAGGACAAATCTTGCAAGGTGTTCGAGGAGATCGATAGCTAGGGATCACAACTAGATCAAGTAGTTGCAGTAGTAGAACAATGCCTGGAAGGGCCTGTTATAGAGTAGATAGTCTAGGAGCTCATTGAGCAGGAGGCTCAAGTGAGGTAGCAAGTTGAGGTGACTCGAGTTAAGATCGAGGTTTTTGAAGCAGCATTGTTTGGACTTGAGTGACACAGGACAAGTCACATGTGAGTGTTGGGGGCCTGTTGGTCCTCGACCAAGTTTTGAGGAAACATTGGTTAGTTTTGGCCCAATTTTGGACTTCGACACGCTGATCAAAGTAGGAGAACCCAGGCAGAGCTGAGATCACGAATCTAACCTATTTTGGGGATTATGTGGACCCAGTAAGCGGTCCTGTAGGGTTTTGTAACGGGGTTTTGGGATGTTGGCCCATGGGTTCTCCCCGTGTTTAGGCCCTATCGTAAGATTTTGTAAAGTATAAATAAGAGGAATGTATTATAGAAGTAGTAGTCCCGAGTTCTTTGTGCAAAGGAATGTATGTGAGTGAGGCTTTATGCTCGACTGTGATTTTGTAGAAGGTGCTAAGTGTTGTGGTAAGAGATTGAGGCTCTATGCATTTGATCTATTTTTGGAAGGTAAAGAAGGAGGATCTAGTGCTTAGTGCGCAGATCTCCTGTCTTGTGCGAAGTTCGAATCTGTGGATTAGTGCACAAGAGTGACTGGAAGTAATATTTTGGTGAATAATAAAGAGGCGAAGCGGTTTGTGGACATAGCCCCACCCTGGGGTGAACCACGTATATCTGGTGTCTCATGGTTTTCTTTGTGCGGTGTTATTTCTTTTATACATTTTCTTAGTGCTTTGATTATGATGTGTAATGAATATATAGTTTGATTTTTTAAATACTTTACTTAGGTTAAATGGTAAATGAATGCTAGACTTAACTCACAGTGATAAGTTCTAAGTGCTCAGGGTGCATAATCACTTGTTATTAGTACACTTATCTGTCTTTGATTCTGCGAAGTGTTCTTATCACAAATTCGTGTCCTAGCCTGGTTACAGACACCTACGTCCTGTAACCCCCCCTGGTTCTACCTCGGGTGAGACTTCGCATGCTTCACATGTGTTTCCGAAAGGGACGATAGTCGGGGTTTTGTTGGTGAGATGTTAAGCGTTGAACCCTAGGTCCGCCCCTGTGCCAACAATGTCAGTTTGCTTGTCTTTTTGAAAATATCTTGTGTTTACTTCTGAAAGGGTTTTAGACGAGTCTTTGAGTTTGTTGATAAGCCTGTTTGGTTTATTTAGTCACTCCCTGCAATCCGCAGTGGGTCAAAGGTCATTTTCAGCCTTCTCTTGTATTTTCTTTTCCACCTTTCATTTTCTTTAAAGAAAAGAGAAAAAAAATAGATTTATTTCAAGTTTTTCTTGTTTGAAGCATCTTTTAAAAGAAAAAATAAAAATATTTTTTCATTCTTAGTTTGGTAAATTAGTTGGAGTTAAATATTTTACTTGAAAGGAAAAAGAGTTCATTTTTTAAGTTCTTTACTGATTTCTTAGAACTTAAGTAGCTCGTAGTAGAGCAATTTTTTTTTCTAGGTCTTCTTTTTAAAGATCTTGGAAAAATTTAGTTATGAAAGAATTGGTTACAAAGAGCTAGTTGTAAATATTTATTTTTCACTAGAAGTAATTTTTCTTTCAGAGTTTCGTTTATTTCTCCTCTTTTCGTCTCTCATAAACATCACTAGTTTCACTGCCATATCCTTTGAGTTAAAACAATCCATTTAAAATGAATGCTAAAATTAAAATTAACTAGACTTTTCATGTTTGTAGGGTCAATCAACTAGTTTAGGGTTAGAGCCTTGAATTAGGTTGGAGACAAAACTCTTCAAGGATTTTAATCAAACATCAGAGTCAGAGCTAGGGAGTGTTAAAAGTATAGTGACATGAAAGTTATCTGGGACACCGCTCTAACACAGGGGTAAAAATGAGGTCGCGTGAGGAAAGGAAGCAAAGATAACCACTCCAAATATGGACTAAACGTAGTGGGGAAGGCATATTGAGGATCTGTCATGGGAATATTATCGCTTTCATTTGCCTACGGAGCTTCATGGACCTCAAATTCATTCAAGATCCTCAGTTGTCTTCCGAACCACTTGCTTTCGATACCCTCGGTAGGTTTCAGACTTGTTATCCTGCTCATTGCGGTCCACTTAACTGTTGACTGCCTGGTGACTGTTTACAAGCTGACAACTTAGTTTCATTTATTCTAGGGACCTATACAGGTGACTACAGGGGTATACTGTGGTACCTAGGGCAGACGTTAGGTCACAGTTTGCAGAGTATACCCGTAGGGTGCTTCCATGTTCGATTTGCGCTTGCACCAGTAAGTTTCTCTAGTGTTGGTTGGCGTAACTGTCTTCCAACTAGATAGTGGTTTGCTTGGTTTATCTTTTACCAAATTTTCTAGTGTGTGTTTGGTTTTAAACGTTAGTTAAAGCCTTACTGTGTCATTGATATTTTCCCAAAGTGGAATATGAAGAGCTCTGCCAGTCACGAAGGCTTCAGGGCGTGCCGCTGGTTACATTGGAGCCACCACCGCCACCGTTATGATGAAGACTTGACAAAAAAGGGTCATTCGAAGCGACTGAGCCGCATGAAACTATGCCCGAGCCAGCTCCAAGAGGAGATCACTCGAATCCATACGAACTCATTGTTTCTGACCTTGGAGAAGAATCTCTTGGGCCAACTAACCCTCTGATCATTGACTTATCGACGCCAATTTTGGTACAAGTTGTCCCTCCAAGGGTAACACCTTACGAGCATAAGATAGTCTTACAAGCAGCTATGGAAGAAAATGATGCTACATCGTCTGGGAGTCCTCACAATCCCTTAAAGGCTGACACCACAGGGGGTATTTTGCCTCCTAACCCACCTTTGTCGATCCGGATCACAGTGGTATCGACCCCGTCTACCTAGGGAAGTGGTCTGATACCGTAAAAAACAATGACTACTTCTTCGTTTACGTAGAGTGCGACGGTCCCTCCATTTTCATATGGGATTCCTGGATTCGATTCAAATTCTGTCCTTACCTACTCCACCCTACAAAACATGGGTCTGGGGGCATGGAGCTTAAAATCTCTCATGCAAGGGTCCATTGGGGGCACCTCAACCTCCTATAATAATATTCCTTACGATGGGGGTCACATACCTCCTCTGTCCCCCTCGCTCGATGGTGCTTTCCAACAACCCGTCAAGTCCAGTATGAACTACAACTTGTTTGGAGCAGGTAGTCTAGGACTGTCTTCTTACACCACGCTGGTGGGATCCATGCCTTTCTCTTTGTTCGACGCATTTGGTAATAACTATTTTTCCTCATTTGTCGTCTCGATCAGGGTCAACCCTGGTTTTGGACTACAGAATCCTGTGCAGGGTACTATTCCTACACATGGGGAAAGTATAGGAGTTTTCTCCTCACAAGGACTTTGGAAACCTTGGCAGGGATCGATTCCCTCGCAAGGGATGTCGACCGGGGGTAACCCCTTCCATGGTGAGTGGAACCCCGGGCAAGGCTCAATACTTATGCCTAATGTATTGACAGGGGGCAACCCCTTCCAGAATATTTGGAACACAACGCAGGGAGAAATACCCGACCAACCCTCGTTCTATAATTATGGGAATCGGTCAATGATATCCCAACAAACGTAGTGTAACGAACTTCATATTTACTCATAAAAAAAAAATTCTACTAGGGTCATTTTTCAATATTTTCATTTCCTCTCTAACTTCTCTTAACGATACTATGTTGTGATTTAACACTACTTTTCTTTGTACCCTTTACGTTTACCATATCCTTGACAATTTAAACTAAAGACTCTAACTCCTTCCTATTCTCAAGGAAGGTAGCTTGATTACTTAAGCGAATATAACTATATTCATGTAAATATATTCACCATAGAGTGGACATTTAAATTTGCACACACTAAATTCATACTATGGAAACACTGACTATATACATATACATACATTCACTATGCATTTAAAATGTGTGCAAACTATGAACCATACCATGGAAGGAAATAAGCATATTTGATACTGACTTCAAATTAATGACTTACCCACCAGATTGTGTGAAAGATATTTTTTAGTACAAGTTCTATCCATAAGAAATTCCACATGTGATAGCATTAAGGCCTGGAGAAGTTGAACTAACCGATTGGGTGCTTGCTGCTCATTTTTGGTTGTTACCCACTCATTAGGACTAAACCACGAACTAACATTGGCACGAGGGATAACAGACTTGAGGTTCAATATAAGACTTTAACTAAACTATAACTGATTGGTTGTTACAGTGTCCCAAGTCGAATAGTATGCGTCTATCATGGATTAAATGAGCCCTGCCAATGAAATTTATGGCGTATGAAACTCACCTCCTTGGGGCCCTCGACTGTATTAATGTGCCCATTCAGTTTTTTCCACATTTCCCTAATCACATGGGCTAGTACAACTCTGTATTAACACCCTTAATCTTACCTTGCGAGATTTCCCCCCAAGTCTATTGTTCACTCGACCTCTTGGCTCTGTTCAGTTTTTTCCCTCTTGTCATAGTGATAACCTTGTGTTTTAGTCTCCGACAATAACATGGCTAGTGTCTTGGTGGAATCGAGCTCTCTCTAATGGAGGAGAGTAAGGTGGACCACATACACCGAATACTACCATAACTAGGTAAGGATTCTCTGGTTATTTACCCCCACTCCCGATTCTTTTAAGAAAAAGTCTTACGGTGATTATTTATTTGTGCCTGGTCTATTTTCTGTGGACTGGGATCAACATTTCACCTAGTAGTGGTTTAGGGTTTTGTTTTGGCTTCATACCTGTCCTTTGTATTGTTGTTCTAATATCCTGTATAATGGCAGATTCATGTATTACCCATTGCTTACTCTAAGTTCCTCGCATTTTAAGGCTTAGATATAACATCATCAATTCTGTTCTTGGGCCCTCTTGAAGTCCTGTGGCTTCGATAAATATTCCTATCGAATCGTGGTTTCGACTGAATTCTATGTGGTTTCGCTCGGGTTTTCTACCCTAGTCGAAAACTAGTTTTAAACCAGTGTGGGAAGCATTTCTCTTATGATCTTTGTGCCTTTGAGTTTGATAAAGGTATTAAAGGTATGATGATATCGAGTAACTCTGTAATTATCTTAGGGAGGTATTTGGTCTGTCAATTTCTGAGAGGGAAAAATCTCAGTGACTGTTGGGAATCCCGACTCGCTTCCTTTGATGTGTCAAAGTTTGTTTTCTCTGTTAAAACCTTGCCCATTGGAGTCACAATTGTCTTATTGCCTAATTATGCCAGTAACATTCGACCTTTAATACACTTGTTGTGTCCAAACAATTGCACAGTAAAGATATTAAAGATTCATGAGACAAATATCCACTACACAGTTAATCTTGTGATCCCTTAGTTCCAGACATGTCCAAGTGCATGCGTCTTATCCAGAATTGTA
The DNA here is from genome assembly GCA_009831015.1 of Picea engelmannii. NCBI lineage: Eukaryota > Viridiplantae > Streptophyta > Pinopsida > Pinales > Pinaceae > Picea > Picea engelmannii. The sequence continues at coordinate 186,028 of ML785477.1, forward strand.
AATAATATTCCTTTAATCTATAGTTCTCCTTGATCTATGACGCTTCATATTGGTATAAATACCATTTATGTATCTTGTCGTACAACTTTATTTCAATAGGTTTTTTGGTTAAAAAGAGGATGAACTTGTAACCTCATTCTGGGCTAAATGAACAATTCCTGTGTATTCCAGATTGTTACTATACATACGTCATTATAATGTTTGGATGTTGTATGTTAATTTTCTGAAAGAGTTGCTGAATGTTTTGTTTTCTAAATCTAATGATGGGCCCCTTTTGACTGTGAGGGTACCCATCAGGGGGTCCTTGGCCCCTCCACCCCCTTTGGGTTTGTGGATGGCATTTTCAAGAATGTGCAGAGGAACGACGGTTTTTACTATAGGCCCCAAGTTAAGTACAGTCCAAAACTTTTCAGTATTGTCTCTTTTATAATTATTTTATCTTGGTAATTTAATTCTAGGTTCCGCATAAGAATATATTTTGCTTCTCGTCAAATACTAATTGAAAATTTTTGATTTCCTTGCAGGGTTGGTGCATACGAAATCTTTAGACTTTCGGACATTGGCTCATGCAAAAGGTAATCGGGTTCCTTTACAGTATTCTCAGGGTTATCTTTCCAGGTTCTAACAATGAAGATCACAGTTCCAATCTAGAGTTGTCGTTATTGTGGAAAGTTCCATTCAGATTCTTGTAGTGGTTGGTTAACAAGTGAATTCAGTTGTATAACAATAGTTTGTTGTTGGAAAACTATAAACGCGGTACTTGCGTAGGGTTGTATACACCTTTAAATTTTCTGGTTTGATTTGGGATATGTAATAAGTTTTCATAATGAGTCACAGGATTCTTCTTCTGTGCACTTGCAATGAATCAATATTTTGTAAAGAAACAAGGTTGTTATCTATTTATTCCAGGCATAGGATTACTCAGATATTCTGTTCTTTTGTTTTAAAAATTGAAGAGAACACTGTTATGATTATTGTGGCATCTGACTGAACATGTTTTTCCTTATGTCATCGAAATCTAGTTTAATATGTAGTAGCCTTTTTTAGGTGGATC
>ML785477.1:212601-232961 GCA_009831015.1 Picea engelmannii
AACTGGTTATAAATGACAACAATGGGTAATGAATAAATGTTGAATTCTAATTGATGAGTTTTTGTGCAAGAGGGCAGTTTTGGGAAAAAGAGCCCCACACTCATTCACCCCCCCTCTAAGTGTGGTAGGTGTGTCCAACAATTTAGACTAAATGCTAACATTGGGGATTTCAATATGGGAGAAATTATACTAGATCTAGGATCCGAAGTGAATGTAATACCAAAGAAGACATGGCAATGCATGGGACAGCCAACACCGGGATATTCAAATGTCCAACTAAAACTAGCAAACCAACATAGGGTCCTATGAATAGGGAATCTAAAAGGAGTAACAATAGATCTTGACGGAGTGCGCACTAAGGAAGACTTTGAAGTCATCTAAATAGTAGATGGAACAACATCGTACCCGACACTACTCGGTCTGGATTGGGCGTTTGACAACCATGCCATAATTAACTTGAAAATAAGGAAAATGACATTTGAATATGGATATTGCAATGTCATAGTACCACTAGATCCATCAGAAGGGGAGAGGTTCATAGAACCCACTTGTCTAGACTTAGAGGAGATCGACCAATTGTGTAGAACAACTATGCACGATGAGGATTATGTAAACCCAACTACAGACAGAGTACTCAGTTGGCAAAGAATTACTTCATGTGCAACAGACTTAGACACCGGGTTAGAAAACTAGCAGCAGAGACTACACGAAGTATCCACGAGAAGATGTACAAGAATAGACCACACAGTATGGTGGATAGGCATAGAAATCAGAGAACCACCCAGTTTCCATGGAATAAATGATTTGGAAACATTCTTGACATAGTATGAAGAAGTAGTGTTAGAGACCCAGAGACTGCTAGAACTTGAATTAGAACTCAAGGCCACACCCACAAGATGGTGGGGTGCGCACAAAGCGACTTTCATAGAATGGTATCAATGTAAGAGGTTACTGCGCATAAGGTTCGACACAGAACAGAAAAACAAAAAACAATAGAAGTACGATGGACACAGAGCACCATCAGAGCACTTGGAGGCATGTAGAACACTATGGAAAATGACACCACCTAAGAAATGGCCTCATCACTTCATACATACTTTAGAGGGCATACCAACGAACTGGTACATAGATCAGGAATTGTGCAAAGGAACTACAACATGGGGAACATTGTAGTAGAACTTCGCAGTCACTTTCTCATTCGAGCATGAGAACCCCAACATAGATGCAACCCTTAAATGGATAAGAAGAGTAATATTCATCAAATAACCAGAAATAGAAACTATCACAGAAGAACAACAACGAAATAAGAAGACAATCAAGGAACTACTGTCATGTTACCATGTACAGGAGGAAGCACCAGACGAAGATGACCCGTGCGATATTCAGATTGAAGAAGTAGAAGGCGGAAGAGATGTGGAGGGACCACCCATAGAATATGAACTGATTTCTGTGCCAATCAAGGTAAATAAAGTTAACATCGGAATATTTGAACATCCCAAAATCGCCAACATTGGATACTACTAGGATGAGCCAACAGTAGAAAGCATCACAAAGTTGTTGTGAAAATACAACGACTTGTTTCCTACAACATTTACAGAGATGAAGGGTATAGCAGGAGAACTGGGAGAGATGAATATACCACTAAGACCTAAAGCGAGATTGATTAGACAACGACCATATAGTCTGAACCCTATATATAAACAAAAATTTAAAGAGGAGATCGACCGGATGCTCGAAGCTAGCATAATCAAACCAGTCGACGAATCAGAATGGATAAGCTTGGTGGTAGTACAGAACAAGAAACAAGGAAGATGGATTAGGTTATGCGTCGACTTGAGGAAGTTGAACGATGCATGCCTACATGACCCATTCCCTACATCTTTCATGGATGAAGTTTCAGTGAATGTGGGGGGACATGAAGCTTACTCATTCACTAATGGATTCTCAGGCTACCATCAGATTAAGATAACACAAGAGGAAATAAACAAGACCACGTTCACCACGGAATGGGGATATTACCAAAATATAGTCATTCCATTTGGACTGAAGAATGCACCAACAATATTCTCCGGAGTGGTTATTGTAGCACTTAAAGAATTCATCCATCAATTTCTCGAAGATACCTGGATGACTAGACAATCTAGAGTCTATTGAAAAACCATGTGGAAGTTTTATGCTTGATTGTAGAACGATGAAGATAGTGTCAGATATCACTAAACATAAAGAAATTTATATATGGAACACCATTTGGGATACTACTGGGCCATATAGTATGCCAACAGGGGCTATTGGTCGATCCGACAAAGATCACAGTCATCGTCAATTTACCAACACCAAAAATAGTCCATCAACTATGAGCAACATTAGGACACATAGGATACTACATGAAATTCATCAAAGGATATGTGAAGATCAGAGAAACAATGGAAAAATTGTTAAGGAAGGATACAAAGTACCAATGGAACGACGAGTGTCAACATGGTCTAGATACTCTAAGGGAAAACATGGTTACTGCACCGATATTAGTATTTCTAGACTAGGAAAAGACATTCCATGTGCATGTAGATGCATCAACGATATCACTTAGAGTTGTCTTAGCGAAACCAGGAGTAGGAGACTTGGATCACTCGATAACATTCAAAAGAAGAAAACTATCAAACTCAGAAAAAAATTATAACACGACGAAAAGAGAAGGCCTAGCTATGGTTTACGCACTACAGAAGTTCAGACATTACCTATTGGGAAAACATTTTAAGATGTTTACAGATCACTCGGCCCTGAAATACCTAGTCAATAAGCCAGTGTTGGGGGCGGGGGAATCTATCGATGGTTATTTTTATTTCAAGAATTTGACTTCGAAGAAATAGTCAAACCAGGAAAAATGAATGCAGGACCTGACCACCTATCATGGGTCACAAATGGAGAAGAACCCATGAACTTAGAAGACAAATTTTCAGATGCATAGTTAGTCTCAATACATATTTTCGATGACTACTTCGCAGAGATAATCCGATACTTGAGAACAAGTACTGTGCCACAAGAATATACCACCGCACAGAAGAAGAACCTGGTAGTTCACGCAGCCGACTATCAACTGATCGCAGGACATCTATATAAGATGGGCACAAACAACATTTTACGAAGGTACGTGTTAGAGCACGGACGACCAATAATTTTAGCAGAAGCCCATGAGGGAATGGAAGGAGGGCATTATGAAGAAAAAGATACTGTGCAGAAGGTACTCTGCATAGGATTATGGTGGCCAATGATTCACAGAGACTCAAAAGAGTATTGTCAGAGATGCGATGTTTGTCAAAGGGTAGGCAAACCCAACAGAAGGGACGAGATGTCGTTACGGCCGCAAGTGACATTACAAACATTTTATAAATGGGAAATAGACTTTGTGGGACCAATTAACCCACCGGCCAAAAGAGTAGGGGAAAGATACATCATCACCGCGATAGAATACCTAACAAGATTGGTGGAAGTCGCACCAGTAAAATACTGCAACGCAGAGACAACTGCACACTAGTTATTTGAACAAGTAATTACTAGGTTTGGGTGCCCAAGAGTTTTGATGAGCGACCAAGGCACGCACTTCATAAATAGCACCATCCGCGTGATGCTCGAAGAGTTTGAAGTTCACCACCAGAAAACCACACCATATCGTCCACAGGCGAATGGCACAGTGGAAGCCTTTAACAAAATTCTAGAGAACAAACTGACAAAGATCTGTAATGTCACTAGAGATGACTGGGACCTCAAATTACCAGTAGTATTATGGGTGTATAGGATGACATGCAAAAATTTGACAGGGAACACACCATTAAAACCAGTCTACGACCAAGAAGCAGTAGTGCCATTAGAAATTTTAGTACCCAGCTTACGCGTAGCAACTATCACACAAATGATTGAACGAGGCACAATATAGGAAAGAATGGATCAGCTATTGTTAATGGAGGAAGAATGAATCCTGGCATGATTCCATCAACAAGTGCAGAAGGCCAAAGCCAAATCTTGGCACGATCGACACATCAAGAAGAAGACATTCAAGGAGGGAGATCTAGTATTTCTCTATGACAACAAATTGTTTCAGTAGCCAGGAAAGATGAGAATGCATTGGTTAGAACCATACAAGGTAAAATATGTAATAGATAGAGGAGATGTACATTTAATATATTTAGGTGGCACAAACCTCAGAGGAATGATCAACAGGAGCCGACTGAAACTGTACAAGGATAGTCGACCACCCACTGTGCAGTAAAAAAAAAGAAAAAAAAAACTGAAAAGCCCGAAGCACGCCAGAGATAGAAAAACCACATGACGCTCGAAAAATAAATGCATAAAAGTCAAGGACAACGGTTACATACCAAAGAAAAATGAGTGGGAAACAAAAAGTTGGAAAAAGAAATATGATAGGACAACACTAAGAGAAATTAAGGCACGACAAGGAATGATGGAACATCACATTAAACATGCCAACTGGAAACAACAAAGTAAGCGTAATGGAAAGCATGAAACTATCGTAGATGCATTGAACCCACAATTATGGTTCATTAATCATATCATGGAGGAATCGTCCTCGACAAGATTCATGACAAGCCCATACAACATGTGAGCACAAAAGCAGTTAGTCTATTCGCGGAAGGAGAATAGAGAGAGAGCAACAATAGCCAGAACGAACAGAGCAAAACCACAGAGCTCAACAAAGTCATTCAAACTCAGCAAATGTTCGACAATCACCACTATGGAACCACCGAAGCCCAAAGAACTAGGCCAGACCGACCAAAGTTCAAAATAGCTCATGAGGACTGCTAAAAGAAAACGAGCAACAACAGCCGAAGATCATCGATATCGATGAGATCCCATCCCTAGAGATGATACCGGTGAAATCTACACCGATATTGGAAGAGATTCAACATCCACAAGAAGAGGCCATGAAATAGGATACGCCAGCCGCGATGCAGGAGCCTCGGAACGAGGAAGAGGAGACCCAACAGAAAGTACAACCAGAAAGCACTGAAAAATCGCAGAAGTTAACGGAACGACACAAAATCTGGGAGCAAAAGGGCAACCGGATGAGTCGCAAGCACCCAACCTAGGTCAACCAACAAAGGAGATCACCGAAACTACTTTGGCTCAACTAGAGTGGATTATAGGGGAGAAACCAGGAGTTTTTGGAACTTCAAACCAACCACTACAGCAAGAAGATCGAGTTCAGATACCGAGCTCACCTCGCAAGAAATCAACAACATAAATTATGCTACCACGCATACCAAATGGAGTACACGTAGATCCGCAGCTACCAGGTCATGTCGAGAAGCTCAAGTATTCCAACCATGATGTATCATATGAAACCAAGTACTTGAAACTTGCGCCAAGGGTTTTTATGCAGAACATAGTGGTAAACCAACTTGGAGAAATGATCAGCCAGCCACATCAGTGGGCAGTTGGACTGGACATAACATGAATTTTAGGGTTGATGAAACTTCCACATTTTGGCAGAGGCCAGTACGTGACAACATGCGTCAATTAGTTGTTAGCAGTCACACACATAGGGGATATATTGCTGGAAAAACCTGTCCCCATAACTGTTGAGTGTATCGCACAGATAGCAGGACTACCCAGTCGGGGCATGGATCCTGCGTTGATTTTGGACAATAAATCCAAGGAGAAAGTGTTAGCAGAGGAAATGAAGAATAAATATGGTACCGCCAGGGGAACAAGAGGCATTATAATCAAACAGATCAACATTGTAGTGACACAATTGGGCGCAAATATCTTAGCCTGTAAATTGTTAAGAAAATGCCGCAAAGACGAAGTACCAGCAGGAGTCATCGCAGTTGTAGCTCAGTGCGCAGAAGGAAACTCCATGAGTTGGGCACCTTATCTATTAAACTTGTTCCAAGTGGTCTGCAAGGATTCCCAGGACCTCAGTATAGAATTCCATTACTCATGGCTTCTCACCCTCATAGCCTTCATGGGATGGCGGGAACCAGAGTATGTAATTTTTTGTACTAGACCACAGCCAGTGGGAGTAAGATATCTATTACTGAAATCCAGGCCACAGACCAGGCATAAGAGGGAGAATGGAATCATCTTTGAATCATACCTATGGGACATACATGAAGCTATCAGTCGATCATGGAGAATAACACCAGAGGATGTCACACTATATGGGGACATCGCTAACTTTTGGGCTACACGTCAAACCATGTGGGTACAACCAAGGTAGGATCTAGATAAACAATGGCTATAGATATGCTACTGTATCACAGAGGGTGACATCGACATGGTCATCAGTGAATGGCCTGATGAATGGAGAATCCCATCCATTCCCCAGGAAGTACCAGAAAGAACAACAAAAGGAGAGGTAGCGCAAACGAAAACATAGCCTCTGCAAATCCAAGTGCCCAAGAAACCAAGGATGGGCCAAAACAAGCTGACTCAGGAAGACAAAGGGTCAAAGCATATAGGAACCCATAAGGGGCAGAAAGTGACCAATGGAAAACTAAAACAAGCTAAGGGAGCGCAAGAGACTGCCCCAAATCCCATAACACAGGAAACAGGGGGAACTAAGAGACCGGTTGTACAGGCAGTAGGCGTGCACAAGAAATCAAAGGTGCAATGAGCATCATCGGACTATACGATCATGAAGGACGATGGAGAAATAATCGCCAAAATGATCCAGGACTGTCTAGTAGAAGACTTCGATCACGCAGCACATAACAAGGATAAACTATAAAAAGAGCTGGCAGAAATGGGAAAAATCCTCAGGACACTCGAGGAGGCCCAGAGAGAAATTAGTAGCAGAGGCATAGAGCCGTCGAAAACACAGACCAACAAAAGAGTGGAGGTAGAAGAACAAGACCCAGTCCTTCCAATGCCACACACACATACAATAGTCTACATAAAACCTAGCATGCTGCAAATGGACAAAATCGTGGGACAAACACCACTGAAGGATTTGGACCACACCCAATTGGTCTTTACATGGATTCCATCAAGGGCACTGTAAAAATTGCAGTTTAGCGTCGACCACGAGATGCAGTCTCGGGCACATAAAAACTTAGTCGAGCTACAACAAGCAAAAAATAAGTGGGAAGCACTGAAAAAATATTGTGAGCAGGCCAAATCTGAAATTCAGAAGGAGAAATAACACAGGAACGAACTCGAACGAAGAGTGGGAGAATTTTTTTGGAAACTTCCAAGCACTGCGCAAGGAAATGAACTCCCAGCCGAAGAAAAGATCAACTAGATTGCGCATGCAATTAATCGATATCAGAAGGAGATCAAGGGTCTCCGAGAATAACTCACACCAAAAAATCCACCAGCGGTGAAGGAGAAAAGGAGGTAGGCAACAACAGTGCAACTACAGGAGATAGAGAAACAAGTTAGCATGGTAGCTGACTTGTTCAATAAAGCAACACAAATTTGGACAAGACTGGAGGAGGATCCACAAGTCCAACGCTGGGACAAGGAAGAGTAAAGGATCAATGCAGTGATCCAAGAAATCAAATAGAGGAAAAAGACCATACCAATCCCATAACGCGTCAAGGGGACACAAGAGCTGAAGAAGATGCAGGAAAAACTTATCACTGCACAAACGCAGAAACAAGAGCGTCAGGCTCAAATAGAACCATTGCAGGAATGGGTAGCAGAAGTACTCGCATAGGCAAAAGGAGCTAGAACATAGATAGCATAGACACAAACAAAATGTGTAGGATTAATGAGAGACAAAGTGGAAGTTCAGGTAGTGGATACCATTAAGGAGAAGACCGCGCAAGCACTGACAAAAGCAACAGAGTTGAAGGAAAAGTTCCAGACGGTCACCGAGGAGATCGAGGCAGCTCAGAAAGATTAGGTGACTCGGGACGAGTCACATGTCAGTGTTAGGGGCCTGTTGGCACCAGGCTGAAGTAGAAATAAGGACGATCGTGGGAAATAAATCGTTCATAAACGGAAGTAATAGTTGGAGAAAGAACAACATGCACACATGAAAGAAAGCGTGCACAAGGAAAGCGATAGCTGGAGGAAGAACAACACGCGCGTGTGGGAGGAAGACCTAACGTCGGTAGGGTTAGGGTTTTGGTAATGCTTTGTAAATAGCTAAAGATCCTGAAATGTATGAATATAGATACGTAGGTATCATGTAGGGGTTAGACTGTTTTGTGTTGAAAAGTTGTGTATTAGCTCAGGGTGTTAGTATTGTTATCCCATCTTTTACTGTAGTTATGCATGAGCGGATGCGGTATCCAATGTTGACTGTATGAACTATTTTTGTAAGATGTTGAGCTAAGGGAGAAGAAAAAGGTAGATTCTGGGGATTAGATCGTAGGCTGAGGAGCCTGGTGTGATCTAGTTCACCTCATATAAATCTTACCCATAAGAGGGGAATTGTAAGTGCGCGACGTCGAAAATGCAAAAATGCCATAATAATAGTGCCAAGAGACAAATCTTTGTGGATGTAGCCCAGGAGGGGTTGAACCACGATAATAACTATGTAATGTGTTGAATGTATGCATCTCTTTACTTTCTTTCTGCGGTTATTGTTATGCTTAATAAATGTGTTAATACATTGTTATGGAACACGAATATGCGGCTCGGGAAGTAACCTGTGTAATGGAAATATGTACCTGTGAGGAATAAGTAGATTACACTCATAGCTCATAGTGCATGGCTCTGGTTAATAAACCCCTATCTCATACTCAATCCTAGGTTGTAAACACCTGATTCTTACATCCACCCATTTAAATCTATCTCGGGTGAGACTACGCAGTGCATTCCGTGTACTGTGTTGCCTTCTGGTTTACCAGGAGGGCCAATAGTTTTAGAGGCTTTGTTGGAAACCTGAATGACATGAACCCTGGGTCAATAACTCATATAGACAGGTCAAGAAGACCGACCAGAGAATAAAGGATAGCCAACAATAGCCCACATTGTTTCAATGCGGCAATAGAAGTAGGTTCCTCATCGACCAAGATATCGATTTCCTCGTGTTCCCTTTCCCTCCAGTGGACATACATCCTGTTCCATGACAGTTCAGAGGGGAGTTAGCTCTTGCATATTTATTTTTCCCATGCTTTTGAGGGTGTATGCGGGTTTTTTTGGACATAGTCACGTATGTACGCAGATAAATTGTTTTCTGCCCACGAACATACGCGGGTTGTCTTTAGACAACTTGTGTACACGTAGGTCCACCCTTTTTTAGGAGGGCGCACCCCCCAAAAAACCAAAAACAATACACAAATGAAGAATGGAAATGCAAGAGGGATGAGATTTTACTTACTTGGTCTGAGAAAAAGTTCATTTCGTACTATGAATCTCTCGGAATCATCTTCTTTAGAAAAAGGGTATTTTTTACCTTCTGGTTAATTTTCAAATTGAAATGGTGAAAATGAGCTGTCAACTTCAATTTATAGACTTTTTTGGCCCTTTTTTGCCACTTTTTTGAACCCTTTTGTCATTTTTTCTGGCTTGGAAATCATTTAATATTATTCTTGAGTTTCTTATTGGATGTTACGATGCACTTTGCCTTTTGGTTTGGTAACTTTTTTTGGGAGATAGGTCACTTTTAAAGGTCCTTTGGTAAAAGTCATTTTTTCCAACTTTTTGCATATAAGTTAGGATTCCACCTCCACTTTCTGCATCTTGTTGTCTTTTCCGCATTACCATAGGATCAATACCACCAAAGTGCGACATAGAACCATCATGGTTGTTTTAGAAGTGTTGTAATTAAGTGGTAGAGCCTACCTTTACATGGATTCCCTAGATAGATGCTTGTTGCATTTTGGCATCCATGTTGTCTCTAATGTCCTTAGGCTCAGGAGTCCTTGTTAATCCTATCATGACTACGAGTTTGAGCCTCATTCATCTGATGCACTACCACTCTTGGCCTCACCCTCGGGACTCCCAAAAATGAGCACGCTTTGTTTTCTTTCAAGCTCGCTTTGACATCCAAAAGCAACATTCACCGAGACTACATTTATGCTTTTCAATCTTGTCTGGATTAACTAGAAAAGTAACCTCCTGGAGTCTTCTTTAAGCCCTTTTCAGACTCTCTAAACATGAAAATATTTTCGAGTGATCTTGTTGTCCTTCACGCTCACCAAAATCAGATTTGAAGGCATGTCTGTCCAGCAGAAATTTACCCCTTTTTCGGTCTGGATGGTCAATTTTACGAACACAGGTATACTCTAGGAGCTTCGGTTCTCTATAAGAGTATTCTCAGGGATAAGTTTAACCCTTTTTGGTGCCTGAGGGACTAAATTTATGAAAAAGGAACATTCTCCTTGGTTTTGGTTTATCACCTTTTTCGGGCTTTGGAGATTACTTACGAAAAAGGAACCCCCACGGAGTCCATAGTTAAGCTCTTTTCAAACTCCCTAAAATTGAAAATATCACCGAGTGACCTTGTTCCTTCACACTAGTTAAAATTGGTCCAGAAGAACATCTACTAGCATGAGTTTACCCCTTTTTCCAGCCTGTGGATTATGGAGGAAAAAGGTACACCTCGAGAGATTCGTCTCGCCATGAGAGTTCTACTCAGTAAATTTTATACTTTTTCGAGCTAAGGAGACTAAATCCATAAAAAGTCAATGAGTCCATAGTTAAGATATTTTCAGACTCCTTAAAATTAAAAAGATTGTCGAGTGATCTTGTCTTTGTCACACTCGTTAAAATGGTTTTGAATAAACGTCTTTTTGATGCTAGTTTACCCATTTTTCAAACCGACTAGACTATCTCTGAAAAGGTACCCCTTGGAGTCTTCTTTTAATTTTTTTCAGACTCTAGAAATGAAAAACTATTGAGATTACCTTCTCTAGGATCACTAAAATTACATTGCAGGGGGTTTCATTGTGTCTTTCTAGTCACATTTGCATCTCTGCATATTTGGCCTATTGTCGGCTCCATGTTTCTCTCAACTGAACCTTTGAAACATACCTTATATGCATGCCTTGTAGCAGTTTGCCTCTATGACCTGACACCTTGACCCATGGAGGAATTTTCCCTGAGTTTCCTTTTTCTGCACATGTCTCCTTGCTCTAAGAATTAGTGCATTCCTTGCGCTTGGAACTAGTATGCTTTCTTGCGACACTCGTTCCTCCTTTGTAACGTAACATTCTTTTATTATTTTTCAAATCTTTTTAAAAATTTAAAAAGACAAAAAAATAAAAAATAAACCCAAAAAGAAGGGAGGGAAAATATATATTCTTTTTTGGAAGAACAATGAGTCACCCTTGGACAAAGCACATCCTTCTCTTTGTTCTTTAAGAATTGGGATCTAATATGACCTTAGGAAGTTGTTCTCGCTACATAGAAGTTGTGTCCTGCTCCATTTGGTTACTCTTCCAAACACATGGATAGTTTGTGTTGCCTCTTGCATCGTGAACTTATGCCAATTTTATGTTTCTTTAGTCTGATCATCTTTTGTGCTCTTTTCCAAGGGAATTTTCATTCAGCATGAGTTGGACTTTTTGCAGTTTGTCTCTTTCCCTCATGCCCGAACATCCCGAAAGTCCAATCAAGTCCTTGTTCAAAATCAATGAAGTTCTCTTCCTGATCATCGAGATCCTCTTGTATTTTCCCGATGAGCCGTCGAAGACCTCTGGGTAGCAAAGTCGTACACTCACATTAAACTCCTACCCAATTTTTGAAGATCTTGAAGTTGTTGCTCCAGCTATGAAGACCTCATCTCCAACCATCGGACGTTATTGTCTTCTTGAAGAGGGATACTATATTTGTATATCTTTGATTTTGAGATGTATATCAATTGTGTATTGCTCGCGACTACACTTTATATAGTTATATGACATGGATCTGTAGTGTATTTGATTGGAATCCATGAATTATTTCATCCCAAGCATGGGTATGCCTACCTCGGAGAGACAAGTTTTATTTTGTAGATGGCACCTCCCGAACTTTGGTCCCGAGTTCACTCGTTTCGTACATTAGATAATATTTTGTAATGTATTTCAGCCATCAGATTCTCTTCTGACCTCACATATTATGGGGCATCTGTTATAACCCTAAATTTCTCTACATATTCATACCTAGCCTTTGGCCCTCTTACTTTCATTTTTTTCCAAGCCATCACTAAATTGCTCTTCTAAAAACCCATTTTTTGAAGATGTACGTGCCCTGCACCAATACTGCCCGTGTACATATGCTTACTGCACCACTACAACCCACGTATGTACGCATGTTGCACCACTACAACCCGTGTATACTTGTAAAAGTTGCAAAAAATAAAAAGTTGCAAGGAATTCGTTGAGATTATGGGCTATTGGGTAGTTTCCCAACTAATCCACTGCCTATAGCCCATCACCCAACCGAATAACCATCATTTTTTCATATAAAAGGATGTGTTGTGGTCTCATTCCACATCTAGACATAAGAACAATGAAACTCTGCCCATTTCACATCCCCTCCTTGATCCAAGTAATTGAATCCCTTTTGTGAGAATTGCCTCAACATTCCCCAATTTTCCCTTCTTCCTCCATCAGAACCCATTCACTTCCTCGAAGAGATCCGAAGGTTGAGAGGAGAATCCATACAGAGGTGCACTTGGAGCTTGGTAAGGAGGAGCCCGAACCAACTTCGTGGAGCAGTAGCCGGCTTTGGTTGTAAGTGATCATTGTATTATCAATAAAATAAGTACTTTTTCTGTCCCAAATCATGGTGTATCAAATGTTTCCATTTGATTTATGTTTTCTATTCTAACATCTAACCCTTATTTGTATATGAATTGCATGCTTGTATCTTTCTGTTTGTCTATCTTTGGATGCATGTCGTCCTTGGGAGGAGGCTTGCAGTCAATGAAGATTTCAAGCACGAGAGGATCATCACCGGATGTGAAGTAGAGGTACAATCACCTGATCCTTCTCATCTTTGATTTTCTTGTATGAGTATTGGGTATGTTTGGGGTATTTATATAAGTAGTTGGATTTTAAACGATTGTGATCTGCCTACATTCTGAACCCTAGTTTAGTCTTAAGGGGTTTTTTTTCCCACTAGAAACCCTTAAAATTATCCCCGATTTGAAGGCAAATCCATCTAGTTGTCTTGGTCGACCCAATCATCCCAGGTGCACCCAATTCGTCTAAGTATGCATGATTGCAATCGATCTACCTGAGTCCATTTGGTTATGTCCAAGTGTGCCAGTCAACATTCCCAAAATGTATAGTAGATATGTTCCTAATGGATTTATGCTTGATGGTGTGTGCCCGATGTGTGTGCTCTACAATTGTGATCCATGGAAACTTGTGCTTGAAGGCACCTTGACCATCCATTGCAACCCCCAATTTTGGACCACTTAACTTTCTCGATTTGTATAATTCTAGGAACCCAAGTCATCAAGCCTTCTTGTCACTTATTTTTCTATCATACAAAGTGCATGTTTGCGAACGCAACTCCCATCAACAACCTTATTTTCCTCTAGCCAATTCCTTGTCCAATGTTATTTGGTGTGTCCAACTTAGTGTGAGTTTCCATTATTTGTAGTGCACCCTATCCATCCATAGGGGCACTCGACTTCATCTTTAGTGTGCCTTACCAATGGGCTAAGGCCTCCAATTGTCTGAAGCATGCCTTGCCAACGAGGCAAGGCATTCAACTTGTTTGAGGTGAACCTTGCCAACGAGTCAAGGCATCTACACTAATTCATCTAGGCATCATCTGTATGATATGTCCATTTGTGTCATTCACTAGCCATTAAGGTTATTGTGTGGTCGAGGTATCCAATGCCACTCTAGGCGAGGGCCTTACACTCAACTTTCATTTTGGCAATCTCTAGTTACACTATTGTTCATGCTCTTTGTGCATCCTCACCTCCTTGGCCAAAAGACCCATTGATAATGAAAGTAAAGGAAGAAATAGGGAGAGTTGGGGTAATGGGAAGGCCAAAGGGAATGACCTTTCATTTCCCATTCCTCGGTCTTTTATCTCCTAATTTTTTTCATTTAATTCTTTGATTTTCTCTCATTTTTCTTATTCCACTCTTTTCCATTCACATTGGATTTAATATTTTATCTAACCTTAATTAGCCTCCTAATTTCACTTGTAAGTACCGAGTATTAGAAATATTTTCTTATTTGGATCCATTTCGGATCACACCTCCACACTGAGAGGCTCTTTGTTCTCCAAAAGCTTGAAGGAAACCAATTTGGATCAATGTAGCTTCTATTTTCTTCTCTAGAACATGGCTCTGAATCTGTCTCTTGGCTATAGCTATGATTTTTCTCTGGCTCTAGATCATGGATCTGGATATTTTCTATGGCTCTGGAATTTGTTCCTAGCTTGCTTATTCTTGCAATGGACAAGTTTTCTCACCGAATCTCAACTTTGACCAATCTCTAGATTTGAACTCTGCAATCAACATTCATTCCCATCTCACTCAGGATTGGAGATGGTTCTTCTTGGCATTCAATGAAGCCAAGTCAAATCATGGTATTCTTGTTCAGTGTGACCCTAGTAAGCCATTCCATCACATAACAATTCCACAAGGGGTTGTGTGGCTAATTTCTTATGCTAGGACCAATTGCTTCCTGGTATGGAAACAATTATTTGCAGAAATGTCAATTGAATGACCATAATTCATACCCCTACATGATGATTTTAAGAGTCTTTATTACTAGTAAGTTGGTTCATCCAATGGAAAGTAATTCTTCAACCCTTTCAATGAAAGAAATGTCAATCCATGATTGAGATCCTTGTCTTCTCTCTCCTCCTTTCAATGAACAATTTTTTTCTTCCTTGGCGAGGACGACCTCTTGTGTTGTTGCAACTCCTTGGACATATTTTTCTCCTTGGGATGTAGATGTAGGGAACTCTTCATCCTCTTTACTCTTTACTATCCACACCATTCTCTTGGTTTTTCTTCCCAATGTCCACTAAACTTGTAGTGGCAGTAAATGTTATTGGCATTGTTGTATGGACTACTTGACATCCTCCTTTCTCCATGTGCCTCTAATTTTGTTGTTAGGTTGGGTAAGTCTTCTTTCCATTCTTCCTATGAAATCAATCTAGATTGTAGCAAGTGGATTGCTTCTCCTAGCAAGATGCCACTTGATGGAATTTCTTCCCTTATAAATAACCTACCTCTGAGTACCAACAATTGACAACACTATGGAATTTTCTCTTGCAATAGTGACAAAAAGGGGATCTCTTGTTTGATGTAGACCTCTTGTTCTTCTTCTCCTTCTTTCCCAAGTTGATTGAATTGCTACTTATTCTAAGTGTTGGAGCAGGCTGAGCCTTTGAGCTCTTCTAAGCGCTGGAGAAGGTTGAGCCTTTGAGTACTTAGAAACAATACATGAAGGTATGGATTATGGATGAACATTATATACTATAGGTTCACAAAATTAAGTACTAAACCAAAGAAATAATCCAATCCTTGAAAACATTTGGAGTTCTTAGCTTATTGTATACTTCTAGAGCAGTGTCGAATAATGCAAGAAAGAAGAAGAGTTGAGATAGAGCCACATGTATCTCAATGCTAGGAGCATAGACATTGAACAAAGCCTAAGCTTTCTGGTCAACATATATTTTATCTATTAGAGTGTTCTCATAATTCAAAGAAAACAAAGTGTTATCACCTGAAAATCACTCACCAAGTGATACAGGTGATCACTGGAGAAGTCATCAGTTCAATACACCAAAATCCATACTCACAGTATTGATATACCTCACTTAACAAAAGAAATGAATTAAGGAAATAAAGCTTCAATGACTCAATGTGACTTCCCAAGAGAAAATCATCAACGCACTTCAACACGACCTTCCAAGATAATATTCGTGCTAATAGCGCACATCAATACGATCGAATAAACGGAAATTTGTGCTATCATCACGACCAAACTATTTCTCGATCGGGTCAGGCACATTCATGGCCCTGCCTACATGCATGCCACAATAGTTGCAGAATCGATGACTCAATTCAAGATAACATAAATTCAAAGCCACTCCATTGATTGGAGGAATTAAATTCACATTCATAAAAGGTTATATTAAAGCTCGGTGAGAAACTATTTAAGAAAGCTCGGGGTACACATTCAACAGAGAAACACACAGTGCAAAGTTATGCTGGTAAATTGAGATTTGAAGCATCATCATTGCTCTCAATTTCACTCACTTTCCCATAGCTCAAGCTACCTTATGCATTATACTACTTATCATCTAAACATTGAGTGTACCATTTCATGCCACCATTTGTATCAAAGAGAGAGAAGGAGATTTTTTGTCGGGAATGAAAAGAACCCCCCCAAGGAGGAGAAGGGTAGACTATATGTGGTGTTATCAATTCGAAGGATGTGTCTATTAGTAAAAATTATTTGTTGTTTCAATATGTTCTTGCATCTTTCCATTAATGCATTTGTATTCATGTAATTATTCATGTTTTACACATTTTTACATTGCATGAACCTCTAACAACTAACCTGTGGTGCTATCTATTTCCTATGATGATATTTAGCAACTGTATTTTTCTTACACCTACGACCAATTCAGCCCAAAACAGAGGGTGACTCCATTGTTCTTCTAAAATCAAATTCTCTTTTTGTAGGTTGCAAGATCCCTTTCTCTTATCTCTCTAGTTTTTCAGGTCACCAAATTGGCCTTCCTGAACATTCAATTTGGGTGTTTATGCCCTCAATGCTCTGAAAATCACCCATTTTTATTTTCACATCGTTATGTAGGTTCCACGTGAATTTCATAGAAATAGTCGCATTGAGGTGCAACATTAATGTTGTAATCCCATTCCGGTTCTACTCTATTAGTGATTATCAACGCACATGTTGTTTATAAAACCCGTACTGATCTTATTTTCTCCTAGGATGAGGGTGGTCCTCATACCCATTTCTCTATCAAGGTTTAGTCTTTAATTTCTTGCACTTAGTAAGGTAGATACATATTCTTTTGAGTTCATTTGTGAAAGGGTAATTATCTCATATATTTTAATAAGGGAGGGTAAAAGGAACCATAATTTCGATTATCGTACCACATAGATTGTTAGTTAGGAATTTGAATTCTCGTTTAGGGTCTTTTCAACAATCAACTTCTATTTTTATTTTTTTTTCTTTCTTTGGGACCAAGAAACCTCTTACTCAAATCCTAGTATGCTTTTCACCTCGAACTCCCTCTACTGATCTTGGTGAACCATAACAGGTTGTATAAGTCATTCTTCCATATCCCTTGCATCAAACAAACATAGGACATAACTTAGAGTAATAAGTAAGCACCTCATACATGTGCACATCTTATCTTTGGATTTCAATGTTTTTTTTTTAAATCACATCAGTAATCAGATGAGGCCAAAGCCATTTCAACACCTCATTATTTTTTTTGAAATATGGAAGGTAAACTATTGTAAGGACCCCAAATGTCCTCATCATCACACAATTTAGGATAGTTTCATTTTTTCTCAAGCAAACACTTAAGAAGTTTAAAAGATTGGAAAGGACCACACATGTCCATTTGTGTCTTTCCAAATCCACAAATGGATATGATCCATTTGTGTCTTTCCAAATCCACAAATGGATATGATCCATTTGTGGCTTTCCAAATCCCCATCACAATTCGTAAAATCATTTTTCATAGGTGTATTATAGATGAGGGAGCACCTACATGCATGATGTCAAAAAATGTCTGGAAAAATCTAGGATCCCTCAAGCTTACCCCTTCTACTATCATTCTTCGGGCTTACAATGGCTTCCAATATCGACCCAAAGGGTTTCTTCAAAACATTCCCATCGAAATAGCAGGTAAAATAGTCTTGATAGACATTGAGGTCATTGATTCCCCTTTGGAGTATGATATCCTGCTCGAATGTAGTTACATGTATGCCATGAAGACAATGGCCTCATCACTGTTTCATATCTTCCCCCACAATGGGAATTTGTAAAAGTGGACCAACTAACACATTATGAACCCCTCCCTTCCATATATCTAGAAAATATCCTTCCCCTCATAGGGGCCCACTCAAAATATCGTTAGTTGTAGAGACAGGTCTAGGAATTTTTCAGGACCCTTCTCTCCTGGGCACTTATAACAGAGACCCAACTCTTTTTTCACCCTAAGGGTCTGCCCATGTTTGTGTAATCACTTATATAATGGAAGAACCAAACAATATGTCCATTCCTGCAACCCTTATCCCTCATAATTTCCCTGAAATATCCACACCTGAGTTTTCTCCCAAGGCTCCCACCATGACTACCAACCCACCACAGTGGAACAATCTTCCTCCAACCATAAACCAAATACCTTTCTTCTATCCACCACCAGGAGTAACAACATATCAGGTAACTTCCACCCTTATCCTTCCCAACATGGTAATAGTGATCCCTATTTGGTATCTCGACCCATCGTCTATGGTACTAGTATCAATACCATCCCTTCCCACTCAAACAATTGCATTTCCTACATAAAATGTGGGTCAACCACCCTTACCTCAACCAACTAAGGGAAACGATCGCACCAATGGGGCTAATAAGAAGAAATTTGGGGGCTATACTCAAGCCACTTCTCAATTCCAACCTCCATGTGCACTCTGTGAAGCACCAGGTCACCCCACAAAATTATGTCCTACCCTTCCAGAGATAAAAAAAATTATCGACCTCCACCAGGAAACACCTCTGTTTCCCACCCTAGTAGCCACATCTACTACACCTACTATGAAATCAACCCCCACACACAATAAACCTTGCATACCAAATTTGCATGGACCATATGCTCACAATATGGCCATTACACACACCATTGTTCCATTCTACAATGATTTCAGAAAACCTTAGCAATAGTTTGGCATACATCCTTTCATGAACCCAATGAAATAATACCACAACTAGCGGTAGACAGCCATGACTATTCTCCCAACATCTATTATTTTTACACCTCCACCAATGAAGGTAGGATGTACCAATGTAGGCTCTGCATTCAAATGGACCATTTCACCTATAAGTGTCCATTAATCATTGCACATCACACTTGAAATATGAATTCCATTAAAAAATTTAGGGCAGCAAGGCCCCTAAGAAGTTCCACCACCCCTAGGACATACCTCACCCACTCATCCAGGACCAGGAGATCATACCCCTCTTCCCCCTGGTTTCCTAATAAAATTATCACTAGAGAACCTTCCTCCGGTCCCACCTAATTCACTTACAAGCCATCGAAAAGATATTCTCCCTCCTCCTGGAAAATCAAATACACACACACACCTGCATATCTATTACCTTTCTTCTAGTGAAGGACCACTTCCTTTGGTTGATCCAACTATCCTTATCGATGATAGTATTGTTATCACATGATTTTTACTTGTGCAATCCCTCCACGAGATCCCAAATATTGTGTAACTGTGGAAGAATCTACCACTATCACCTAAGTAGAGACTTCCCTCATTTCAGTGATGGAAGAGGTCCACCGCAAGGGAGGATTCCCTGGTGACCTCAAGGGATCAAATAGAAAGGTTATTCAATCCTACCACCCTTTACCCTGGTTGTAACACCCTGTTTCCCCCAGTCTGTAAAAATAATTATACTGGCCAAGAACTATGGCAAACTCAAAGATTGTGAATGTTTGATTTGGCAGACCTTTGTATAAAAGGTTCGAGGAATGTAAATGATGTGTGAATATGTGTTGCATGACTGCTGGGAGGGGGATGTGCTGAAAAAGAGACCACGATGGTTGATAAAAGGTGGTGGAAGGCACCTGGAATGGTGGCGTTAACTTCCACCGAACCAATACCGTATTAGTCTTTACTAGCTCAAAGACCAAAGCTGCTCTCTGGCCCTGTAAGGAATTACTCACCAGGATGGTAGGTGGGGAGGCTCCTCATGAGTTAATGAGGGGATGGGGGTGAACCGCCCATCCATAGAAGCCCTTAGACCTGACCACAACGGTGGAATTCACGCCACAGACGAACTTGCAGAACAAGGCAAGAAAGGAAGTGTGGGGAGAAGAGAGTAGAGGCGACGGGGGATCGCAGAAGAAAAAGGCGGAAGGGAACTCTGGAGAGATAGAGAAGGTCCTGAATAGAGGAGAAGGAGAGTAACCTTCGTCCTTGACTTCTGTTGAGCCGGAAGTGGAAAGTTGAACCTCAACATCGTGGTCTAGCTCGGGGGTGGCTAGTGGTAAATCCGTTTGGAGTTGCTGAGCCTACGGTTGGGTGGAAACAAGCACCCCTCTTAGCAGTTGCACCACACCTGGTGTTTTCTGATAAGTGTTTATATCTTGTATCCTGAATTGAATATCTTGGAATGCATGCTCATGGTTTTTACACTCATAAATGGTTTTTGTATAGAAGTGTTTTCCTGGTGTTTTGATCGGAAATGGTGGATGCATGCTTATACTTGTATGACCATATT
>ML785477.1:238924-249010 GCA_009831015.1 Picea engelmannii
GCCATTAAGGATTTTCGAGATGAGTTGAATTATTACTTGAGAGTCGCCTTCAATGATCAGCCTGTGATCCTGGTGTTGAATCGCGATCTGGAGGCCTCTTAAGAGACTTGTGAGCTCAGCCACATTATTCGTATTTTCACCCAGAAAACCCGCAACCAGGTGGATAATTTGGCCCGCATGGTTTTGTAGGACGGCTCCATAGCCCATTGGCCCAGGGTTCCCCCTAGAGGCTCCGTCGAAGTTGAGCTTGATGAAGCCAGAGGGGGGGGGGGGACCAAACCGAGGGACTGCTATCCCGCTTCCTAATGACCTTGCTCTGATTTTGCATGCACTGGCGGAGGTTCCAGCCCTCAAGAATAGGCTCCTCCTCAATCTTGCACTGAATGTCTTCTTGAGTCCAAACCTTACTGAGAATAGTTTCATGGATGAACCACTTTATTCTTTCCCAGGTGCTGGAAGAGAGGGACGGTTTGGAGTTGAAAATCCTCTGGTTTCTTTCTTTCCAAATCGCCCAAAGCGTGAAGCCCGGTAGCAGCTGCCATATGCGTTGGAGTATTGGGTTGTGGAAGGAGTATGATTCCCAATTGACCAGGGTGTCCCGTATGCTGCCACGATCCCGCTGGGAGCGTCGCATAGCTGTATCTCCCCAATCCCATACCTACTGACTGTAATGGCACAGGTTGAGGAGGTGTTCCATAGTTTCCTCATTTTGATGGCAAAGTGGGCATCTGGAGGGGCCCGTGAAACCCCTCTTAAGGAGGTTGTCCCAAGTGAGGATGCGGTTTTGGGCCGTGAGCCAGAGGAAAAGGGAAACCTTGGGCCATAAAAAAGGTTGCCAAACCCTGCTCCAGATTGGCTCAGGTGCTTGGATTGGGAGATTCAAAAGAAGGTGATAAGCTTCGTTGACCGATAAAGTACCTGAGGTGGAGTGCCCCCAGTGGATTAAATCCGCACCTTCTTTGAGTGGAATCTTCCTGTGTGACAAGCGTTCCTGCCACGGTAGCAGGTCAAAATCCTCCGGAATCTGAAGCTCTGTTTTGCTAATTTTCCATTGTCTCCAGTCCAGCCGAGCTTGATTTGGGATCCAAAAGTCCTTGACCCTTTCGAGGCCTCGCTGCTGCAGTTTGAGCTTGAGAGGTTGGAGGCTTTCCACTTCAGCAAGAGGGGGTAGCTTTTGCCAAGAGTCCTGCCAAAATCTTGCGCTTTCACCATTTCTTATTTCCCAGAAGGCATGCTACTGAATTAGGGATCGATTTCGCCAGGCGGTATTCCAAATATTGGATCCTTGCCTCTGTTCATTGAGTCGAATTAGTTGGTCATGTTGCACATTTGGTGCATACTTTTGCTTCCAGAGCTGCGCCCAAAGTTCATGGGGATGTTGCAGCCACCTCCACCACATATTTGCGCCCATGACCTGGTTCATTTTCCCTGGGTCTCGAAGCCCCAGGCCTCCAATTTTTTTTGGTTTGCATACTTTATCCCAACCAACAAGTGCCCATTTCTTATTGTTGAGGTGTCCCTTCCATAGGAAGTTACGCTGGAGACTTTTGATGGCTTTGATGACCGATATGGGCGCAGCTAGAGCAGTAAAGAGGTAAGTTGGTAGAGCTTGCAGGACTGATTTGAGAAAAACCACTCTAGCCGCAATGTTCAAGGGTCTGAAGGTCCAACTTTTCAATCTATTAGCTATGGATAAGAGCAGGTTGTCCCAAGAGATAGATCTTGCTGATTCACCTGTTAGGGGGATACCTAAGTAAGTGGAAGGGAGGGAGCTTCTAGAAATACCTAGGAGCCTAGACAGATGGGTCTGAACCGAGGCAGGCGTGTTGAAAAAGTAGAGTTTGGATTTGTCCAGATTGAGCAGCATGCCGGACGCATCTGAGAAGTCAGAGAGGATAGAATTGAGCTTGGTGGCCTCTCTGACCGTGGGAGTGCTCATAAGAAGAGTATCATCAACAAACTGGCTGTGCGAGGGCGCCGGATTAAGATTATGGATTGGCAACCCAACAAGCGTGCCATCAAGAACCGCCGCTTTTAGATAACGACCCAGGCCTTCCGCCATAATTACAAAAAGGAAAGGGGAGAGAGGGTCGCCTTGCCTGATGCCTCTGGAAGGACGAAAAGGTTGGGAGGGTGAGCCGTTAACAAGGATTGAGAAAAAGGAGGAGGAGGTGAGCTTGAGAATCCAATCAACCCATTGAGTCGAGAAGCCAAAGGCTTCCAGAACTGACCTCAAATATTGCCAGCTTAACCTGTCAAAAGATTTTGAGAGATCGAGTTTAATGAGCATACCTGGTGTTTTACTCATCTTTAAGGTGTGAATAACCTCATTGGCAAGAATGACACTGTCCATAATCTGTCTCCCTTCCACATATCCAGTCTGCTCATTAGAGATGATGAAAGGCAGGAGTGGTTTAAGGCGATTGGCAATGATCTTTGTAAGTATTTTGTATATGACATTACATAGGGAGATTGGTCGAAATTGCTTCGGGTGAGTTGCCCTCTCCTCCTTGGGGATAAGAGTGATGAAGGTTGCATTTAGGGCAGAAATAACTTGCCCAGATGATCTGGATTCTTCTACTGCCAGCCAAACGTCTTCCTTGATCATGTCCCAACAATGGTGGAAGAAGTCCGTGGTAAAGCCATCAGGACCTGGAGCTTTTCCAGGGGGCATGTCCTTAACAGCCAAATCTACCTCCGTCTAAGTAATAGGCCTCATCAGTGCAGTGTTCTGCTCCAGAGTAATCAGCCGAGGTATGTGCTGGGTTACTTTTTGAATAGCCTCCATCATGTTTACGTTGCTCTCTGTGAGGAGATCTTGGTAGAAGGAGTTGAGCCTCGCCACTATTTGGTCATGTTCTTTAATTGGGACCCCTTTCTCGTCCTCCAGATGGGAGATGCGATTAATGTATCTGCGGTGGGTCATCGCCCTGTGAAAGAATTTTGTGTTGCGTTCCCCCTCCTTAAGCCATTGTATCCTGGATTTTTGCCTCCAGAGAATTTCTTCTTGCTCTCTGCAGGTCTCTAGGTCCTTCTTTAATCGATCCTCTTCCAGCACCAAGTCTTGTGGACGAGATCCTTCTATGAAAGTTCGCTGGAGATCTTCCAGTTGACATTCAATTTCCTTTTTCCTGAGGAGAATGTCTCCAAAGGCAGATTTGTTCCATTGCTTTAGGTGCAGTTTAAAGTTTTTTAGGCGCTGCTGAAACTTGTACATGTGAGTGCCATGCTCTATTTCGGCCTGGGCCCACCAGGTGTGAGCTAGCTGATGAAAGTCTGGGTGGGAGAGCCAGAACTTTTCAAAACAGAATGGTTTGGGCCTAGGGGGGATTCCCGGGTCCATGCAGAAGACTATGGGCCAGTGGTCCGACCCTGTTTTAGGCATAATGTTTGCTTCCACTGCCGGTTCACTTTCAAGTAGGGCCTCGGTTGTTAAAAATCGGTCCAGCCTACAAGCAACATGATGGTGCCCTGTTCTCTTATTGGACCAAGTAAAGATTCCATTCCTAGTTTCTATGTCGACCATGTTTAGTTGTTCTATTAGGGTATTGAACATTCCACTGTCCTGCTCCA
Organism: Picea engelmannii; assembly: GCA_009831015.1. Lineage (NCBI taxonomy): Eukaryota > Viridiplantae > Streptophyta > Pinopsida > Pinales > Pinaceae > Picea > Picea engelmannii. Next base: position 242,498 of record ML785477.1, read on the forward strand.
GCCGCTTTGATCCGCCTGCTTTTTCTTCCAACGTTAGGATCATATTGAAGTCCCCTCCAATTATCCAGTTCGGTGATTGTAAAAGTGTTTGTATGTAATGAAGGGATTGAATAAATCTTTCCTTATCTTGAATGGACTGCGGTCCATAAACATTTGTTATTACTCCTTCCTTTGAAGAGGCAATGTCTTTGAAGAGAGCTGTTAAGGTATCTCTGGTGGAGAAGGGATGAAGTAGAGTGACCGAAAGTGGGTTCCATAGAATAGCCAAACCCCCCGAAGCACCCACTGAGTCTTGGAAGAGGAACTCCCCATTTCTCCAACTGTTTCAAAAAATTTCTTCTGCCTCCCTACCTGCACATTTGGTTTCTTGCAATAATAGGATATCTGGATTCTCTGATTTAATACATTCTCGGAGGATCCGTTTCTTGGACCTTCCCTTAAGACCTCTAATGTTCCAAGAGATTATCTTCATCATGAGGATGGAGGAGGGGGGTGGAGGTATCCCTCTGAGAACCTCTGTATTTGACCAGAGTTGATCATCAGGTGCCCTGCTTCCTTGATGAGTTGTTGGGCTGGTTTGCGGCCGCGCCTTTTGTTTTCCTTGGTGTGTTTTTTGGGCTCGTGAATGGGGTCTGGAGAAATATCCAGCCTAGCTGTGGAGCCCGCAGATGTGTTGGTAAACACTTTGTGCACTTTTCTTATCTGTTCTACTGCTAAGTGCTGTAGGTCTTTTTGATTAAGTGCTTCTTCTAGTTTTTCTAAGTCGATCTCTGCCAGATCTGTTTCATCCATGATCATAATGGTGTCTTCCTCCCTGCCAGAATGTGTAGACTGGGTTGTGCCCTTTGTATGAGAGGTGAGTGGCTCTTCAGGTCTTTTTCCTTTCTCTTACGCTGATGCTTGGAGGGGGGTCTGTGCTTCCGTCTCTGTCGGTTGTTGACTCAGGGCATCAAAAGAGTTCTTAGATGGTGCCTTTGGAGCCGATTTCTGGTTCTGCTTTTTTGAGGGATTCTTTCGCCTGCCTGTAACACTGGTGAATCCGTCTTTCTGCTTAGCTTCAGAAGGTTTGGGTACTGGGGCGTTCAAGGGACAATCTCTAAACAAGTGACCGTGCTCGTGGCACTTCCGGCAGTGGAAGGGTATGTGTTCATAGTCAATTGTTTGGCTCCATTCGTCATCCTGGTATTCCAGTGTGATGGATCCCGGCAGAGCTTTCGATATGTCCATGTAGATGCAGATGCGAGCATATGAGGTGTACTTTCTTAATCTTGTGGCTTCTGAAGTTTTGACGTACTTCCCCACCATGTTTCCTATGCCCATGAGTATTTCTTCCAACCAGAATTCTTGTCGCAAGGAGTACAGCCTAATCCAGACCGGAGCTCTTGTGAAGTCTTCTTGTTCAGGGCTGAATCTATCGGTCCAGAATCTGAGAAATAAACCCGCTGAGTTGTAAAAATATGGTCCGTTATCAAATATTCTATCTTTGTCTTCGATGTTATATAGAATGATTGTGAAAAATCCCTTGGAGCTGAGCTGGACCTCGTAGTCTCCATTGGGGTTCCACCATTCCTTAATCCATCGAGTGAGATCTCTCTCGGTCGGCCAGAGGCCCAGGAATTTTCCTATCAAGGCGTGTTCCATCATAAACTGGGTGTGTTCCCCCACCCTAGTCGATTTAATATGATACGAAGGAGGTTTTTCCAGTTGGGGGATACACTTACCTGGCAGCCAATTTTTGGACGCTTGTTGGTGTGATGTACTGGGGTCAAGTTCCATTTCCTTGTGACTGCTTTGCTCCTGGGTAAAGAGTTGCTCCCTCAAATGCTCCGGTGGTTCAAAGGCCGACCTTTTAGCACGGGAGCCTGATTTGTCGTTGGCGGCCATGTCGCAGTACGAGGGGGGTTTCCCCCCCTCAGCGGAGTTCATTACGGACTGAGCAGGGGTCTTGTGGTCCGAATGCTTGCCTCACAGAGTATTGGGTGGTCAGTGCTCTAGCGTCAGAGCGCTCATCAGTTGAACACGGGTCGCAGGAGAAACGGCGCGCTAGGGTTAGCTTCTTGTTGCAGACCCTAACATCCTATTCGACAGATTATTTTGTTTTATTTTATTATAATTATAGACTTTGGTTTTTATTTGTATTATATTATTGTATTTTTATTATGTTTTATTGTTTTCATTTAATTTTTAATTAATGTTTTGATTAATAAAACACTAACCTAAGTACTAACTTATACCACTAACTTAATTACTAATTTATTAATCATTAATTTATTATTAACAAAACTAACCTAGTCTATTAATCTAACTACATTAATTTAATTAATATTACATTATTACACTAATTAATGTTAAAAACTGCCATTAACCATTTATTACTAACCTAATTTTTTTTATCCTAAGATTGTTTATTTCAATGTAGAGACGAAAATGACGAAGGGGTGAGAAGTGAAGGATGAGGGAATGAAGGGCATAGCAAGGTGACGAAGGATCGGGTAGGGTGATGAAGAATTGGGCGAAATGGATGGAGGGGGAAATAGAATCAACCGAGCCCAACAAGCCAGATGTCTTCATCACGGGAGCAACGACAGATAAACAACCGAAGAAACATATTACCTATGATTATAGGACCCCAACATAGGCTCCACATGGGGATGGAATCTCTTTCAAGAGGTGTCGATAACCACTGAACTCTAAACATGCAGATCAATGCTTTATTCAATGGGTTGATCCAAAAATCATATGCTGTGACATGTACCTATTTTGATCTTTCAACTGAAACCAAATCAAAATGAACACTGCTGAAAAAGAGATGCTCAGAATGCTGAGCTTATTCACACTCTCCTATCCTAATCTACTACAATCACTGCTCAATTAGGTAATGGAAAAATGCCAATGAATCCAATCCAACAGTTGATCCAATAAATTTGTTTTTTCACTGTTTTTAATACGCATCAGAACTAGAGCTTGCAAAGGCGTTAATGATTGATTTCCAGTATGATCTTTCAAAAGAGACCTCGACAATCCTGAAGAACAAAAGTAATTCCAAAAATAGATTGGGGCTCTGTAGTGAAAAGTTTCTCCATATAGGTAACTATAGGATCAAGATAGACCTGACCCATTCCTTGATATTCAAATTCAACCAATTCAACCAATTCAACCTCATGATTTGGTACTATATTTATGCTATTAGCATCCTCATGCAATTTCTAATATGGATGCAAATTTTTTGCTGAAATTTGGAATGAGATTCCTGCTGAAGCAGACCATGAAAGAAACTGCCTGATCATGTCAATATCGTAAAAACTTTTCAGCCCATAGCTGGATGATGGAAAATGACTTTGACAGCACAAGTCATCCAACACATCAGATATTGGATCCTGTAGAAATTGAGATGACTGTTGCATTGGTTCCATTGAAACTTCTTGATTTTCTGTGTGTTTATCCTTTAGCACATAATCAAGATTCTTTTTCAAAAACTGAAATGAATTAAAGCTTAATGGTACGAAGTTATTTTAGATTAACTCATATTCTGTCTCAGGCTCTAAGCTTTCATTTGGAATTTGAAAATCAATGTAGGTCAAGGGCTGCAATTCTGGGTTTAGAACAACCTCCATATCATCAATGACATCTTCAATTGATTGATCAGAACATTCTTCCTCCCTACTATTAACAACTTTCTTACAATTTTCTCTCAACAATTGAAAAGAAGAGAAACATAAGGGCAAAGATTTTTCCCTTACTCTGAAATTTTCTGCATTTTCCTCATCATTGTCATGATTTCTATGAAAAGGTTGATTGTCATATTTGAGCTGTAATTGATCTTCTTCCTGCCAACAACATGTTGTTGATTTCTTTGAACAGTCAACATGTATTTCAGCCACATAATCATCCTCATACTGATCATACTTGGGTAGATTATCCAGGTAGGAAATTTCATCGAACATGCACATCATATCCGCTGGTTGTTCCTCTGCAAGTTGAGATGGATTTTCATCTTTGACTGTGTCATGAATTGAATACATGAAATGATCATTTTCCAATCCATGATACCAAGTGTAAGCTACAAAGTGTTTGGGAACAATGACCCTCTCTTTCTCTATAATCAATGGGACATGATGCCTTTGAACAACAAGTTGTTCTCTTATGATAATCTTGTGTAACATTTCTTCCATGGTGTTGCCCAGAATGTCCAGTTTAGCTTTTGATGATTTCAATTGCTCCTTTTCTTTGTTCTTTCTGTATTTTGCCTCCAACTTTGACCTTTTGATCAACAAATTAGCTTCCACACTAATTGCACTATCCTACATCTCCTTGAGTGTAGTATTTTTCCTTTCTCTCAATTGAAATTCCATCTCTGGATCAAAGGAATCTGGGTAGCATAAAAGAGTGGAACTAGGAGGTGGTCTTATATCAATAGGCATGGAATTGTAAACTCGATTGAATTTGGATGAAAAGTGTTGAACTGTCTCTCCTGTCTGTCTTTTCAAATGATCATACTCTTCTAAAATGAGAAAAAATTCTCTTGATCTCCCATTTACCAAGGAAGACTTCTACAAATTGTTGAAGATTTGGAATGCTTTCATATGACAAAGTTTTGAACCATTCCTTAACTCTACCTTGCAAAGATAAAGACAAAATCCTAATGTAGGCATCAACTTCCTCGACCTCAAAAAGGTCAAAAAAAATCTCAAAACCCTGAATGTGTTTCTCAACAGTGATATTACCATGTTCTCCATCAAATCTTGGAAGATGTTTGTAATAATTGGCAGGGAAATCATGGAGTATAGGGGGTAAGATAAGAGGCTTGTATCTATCTGGAATATTTACAAGTGTAGGAGTATGTACATGATCTATAAAAATAGTCTTGATCTCTTGAGGTTCCTCGGGTTGAATTTGATCAACATGAGTTTCAACAATATGGTCTTGGCCATGTTCACAAAAAGGGAAGAAATAATTAAAAATGAAACCAATTACATCTTGGATAAAATTCCAACTTAAATACATAATCTTTTTATATGGTCTGGTCATGTTTCAAGTTCTTCCTCTAGTGGAGTCTTTGAATTGGGACTGATCTAGAGCTGATTGGAGTCGTCGGGCAGATGATTCAGCCTTATGGTGTCTAATCATTGTCCACCATCAGTCATCAGATCTGGAACTTGATATGAATTCTGAGGAAGGTTCCCCAGTATGGTTTCCATTCTGTTATCACTCTGTAATTTGCCCAAGGCTGTGGAGGAAATCATTGAGGTAACATCAAACCACTTCAAGTCAAGGATCTAGCCCTCCAAGACTCAGAGAGGGATCACTCTATCAGATTTAGATTTGTTTGAATTTGGATATTAGGCTAGTTATGTAGAATATGATTTGTTTTTGAGTTGGGTAGGTGCAAAGAAGAGGAACCATGGGCAATGGAGTCACAATCTGAGATTTGATAACAAACGAATTCTAAAGACAACCTTACATGGAAAGGTAGGAAAATCACTAGATCTTCATAGGCTTAAGGTATGGTAGAGGGGAAAATTTTTAAGAATTCGAATTAAAGACAAAGCTGTAAATAATTATGCATTTAACTTTCAGTGGAAAACATTGACATTGCTTTAAATTGGGAACAACGTGTTTTTACACAAATCTTGATCTTAAATATATTCAAAACAATAGAGAAAATAAACACATATGAAAACAGAGGAAAACACAATTACATTGAAAAAACATTCACCAATGGATTTGACACAAGAATACTGTAACCACCGTGACTGCATTATTGGATTGATGAAATACAGAAAGCTATGTGAGCTCTGATACAAGATTAAATCATGGTCCCTGACTGATCAACCCTTTTTACCTTAAAAATTACATGAATAAATAGGAGATATCACCCCTCAAGCTTAGCAGGTTGAATTCAACCACCTTGGCCAAAAATAGAAATAAATCCCTAAAAATCCTGAACTGTCCACCACGAAAGACAGGCCGAACTGCTGAAAAAGGAGTCAACTCAGACATCTGTTTATCCTCAACGGTGACACATGTGTAACAATTGAAAGAAGTTATTTTATATGATCATGTTCTGGAAAAAAAATTCTTTCAGTTTTTCCAAATTCATCTCCAACTCGTCGAAACAGCTCCTGCAAAATCATGACTAAAACAGGAGAAAACGAAAGCCTGAAAAATGGGGCTCAAATATGGCTTAGATTATCCCTGCTCATTGAACTTGTGTAAATTATGGGAGAGTTTTTTTTTCTTCATCCCATTCTGAACAAAAACCTCTCTCGGATTTTGAAAATTCATCTCTGTTTTCCCGGAATCCATCTCGGAAGACAACTGGTCAAACTGGCGAAAAAGAGCAGTTTTGATTTTTTGGGAGGGCGGTTTTGGAGAGATAAGCAGTTTGCTTGGACCCCCCTGAGGTGGTATGTGGTATTGGGAGGGGGGGTCTGAATTCACCATGTGGTGACAAGTTTCCCTCCCAATACCACTTGCCCAGACCCCCTAGGTGTTGATGGGACGTGAAGGGGG
>ML785477.1:249035-271705 GCA_009831015.1 Picea engelmannii
GAGTGCGTGAGTGTTTAGACTTAGGATTAATTTTAAGTTTTTATTATTGTTTTTTAGTTTTGTTATATATCTATATATATATTAAGTTTTGTTTATTATTTATTAAATGTTTGTTTTAATATATGTCTTTGTTATTTTTAATAAATGTTTATATTCTTTATTTATTTTAATTTTTTAATTGTTATTTTATGTTTTATTTTGTTTGATTTTATTATAATTATATACTTTGGTTTTTATTTTTATTTTATTATTATATTTTTGTATTTTTATTATGTTTTATTGTTTTCATTTAATTTTTAATTAATGTTTTGATTAATAAAACACTAACCTAAGTACTAACTTAATTACTAATTTATTAATCATTAATTTATTATTAACAAAACTAACCTAGTTTATTAATCTAACTACATTGATTTAATTAATATTACTTTATTACACTAATTAATGTTAAAAACTTCCATTAACCATTTATTACTAACCTAATTTGTTTTATCCTAAGCTTGTTTATTTCAATGTAGGGATGAAAATGGTGAAGGGGTGCAGAAGTGAAGGATGAGGGAATGAAGGGCGCAACAAGGTGACGAAGGATCGGGCAGGGTGATGAAGGATCGGGCGAAATGGATGGAGGGGGAAATAGAATCAACCGAGCCCAGCAAGCCAGATGTCTTCATCACAGGAGCAACTCCAGATAAACAACTAAAGAATCAAATTACCTATGATTATAGGACCCCAACAAAACCCTAATTTCAGAAAATATCTGTAAGTTTTAAACCTATGAAGTAAAGCAATGCATATAGATTCTTAAGCAAAACAAAATTTAATCAATGGCTCATACACATAGTACACAGAGATTTTATACCGAAAACCCTCAACCGGGAAAACCTTTCTTATATTCATTATCTCGAATTTCACCATTCACCATACAATATATACAATGTTTTTAGGTATTCCGTAGATACAAAAACCCTAATCCCTTAATCCATGATTAATTTAGTAAACCGCTAAAAATAGAAAAATCCGCTAAAAATAGCAAAAACCGCCCAAAACAAATTTTGGGGCGCTGCCCCGAACAATGCATGCCCCCCCCCTAGGAAAGCGCTCGGCGCAAACAAAACAAACAACACAACTAGACGGATCGTCAGACACAGTTGTTGAATCTGACGTGCCCACACAAACACATGCAAAGAATATAACACATACCCAACAATATCCATCCAAGAGAGAAAAACATCCATAAAGATCCAGCCAAAGAGAGAAAAAATAACAAACTTTTAGAGAGGTTCTCCTCTACCAAATGGTGAGGAATGTGATGATGAAATTAAATGCTAGAGATAGTATTTTTATATGAGGTAAATATTAGTTCATTTTCCACAAGATAAAGTGAAATGAAAAATAATTCATGATTTAAGCAGGGCTGACCCCTCAAATATCCTCTACAAATGATAAAAATGCAAATGAGCCATCATAAATACCACATGTGCGGTGACGTCAAGCCTCCCAAGGCTAGACGGGGGCCTCCCAAGGCCATGTGGCATCATATCAAGGTAAAATGATGGCAAAGGGTGCATCTCATCATCCATGGTCATGCTCAATCATCGGTGGTATCCCAAGTGACATCAAACCCCATCATCATAAAACCCTAGAAGGTAACGTCATCATCAAATGGAGGCCAACTTCAAGGGTCTATGGAACTATGTCCATGGTGAATGAGGATACATCTCGTCTCTGTATGGTATCCAACTATAAACTATTGCAACTTCCTAAATCTGGTGAGTAATAAGCCCTGGGGTACACTTCCCAACATGTGGTTTTTTATCCCATCTGTGTTCCATCATGACCAAATATGCCAAAACAAAGTCCTTTTGTCCATCACCCAAAGTATTGAATATGTGAGATCTCATGTCAGAGGGTACCAATTCACTGAGTGAATCACTACTCTGGATCAGATGTGCTAAAGTCATGCAATACGGGCACAACTTCCTAGGTGAGATCCTAAGATATCCCTCAAACAACCATGTCAGGGCGATCCAAATCATAACATAATATAAGACAAGGTAAACCAATGCTCATAAGAGATATTAGTCCTTGAGTCATGCAAAGTAAGTCAACAATTCACCTCAGTATCCCCTTCAAGCATCACATTGGCTCAGGATTTTCTGTGATTTGGCAAGTTTAAATATGGGAGGGCCTTCATCTAACCCTATTAGGTGTGCCAACCAAGACAGTGAAAGAAAATACATAGGTAGAGGGATAGGTCCTAAGGGAAACAATGAAATAAAGAAACCCTTCAAGAGTAAGTATGAATTTGGGCTTACTTCATGGCTTATAGTGTCAATCAATCCATTTCTATGAGATCCCTTGTAGAGGGAGTGCTTACTTCTTGAGATGTCCTTTCCTCGGTACTTTTTTCATTATGAACCCCTTAATTTCTTTTTGATATGCATTCATTATTTTGAAAGTACCCTGTACATATTTCAAGCTTTATTCCTTCATTTTTTTACTTGGATAAATTCTTGTTATAAGTGTGCATTCATTGCATCAGGACAAGGGGTAATTTCCATTAGAGGGGGTAGAGCTCAAGATGTCCTATGGATTTTGTAGGTGGCCTTTATCATTTTTTACATAGCATACATATAAAAATTGCATCAACCTCTGGCCCTTCATCCCCTTCTTCTCATGAGAGAATGAACCATGAACCATTATTGAATTTTAGTACACTATGATAGGCTCCAGGATGGAAATTTTTAAGTATGATGGGGAATGTGACTTTACCTTTGTGAGGCCCCCCTAGTAGTACCCCTTTTCCCTGGGTGGTGACAACATGAGACTAGGGAACATAAGCTGACCACAAAGGTGAAACAAGGAAAAAAACATAACTTCCCAAGCCAATGATACATTAGCCAACTTCAACCAATGATCCTCATCCACATGCGCAATAAATTGCATAACACTTTGCATGAAAGAAGCACTAGCATACCTCATGGTGACGTTGGATTACCATCTCCCATAAACTGATATGTTTGGATGTGATGAGATTATTAGATCTATAATTGTAAGAGGAAATTTGAGGGGGGATGTGTTACACATTATTTTGGTCACCCCAATGAGTCATTGACAACATGTGCTCATGTTCCCAAAAAGAGCCTTTTCTCCATGATGAGAGTGATTGACTTTCTCTTCTCAAAAATCCTATTAAGGAAGGTCATCACAGGGGGTGCGACGATCCTTGATCATCACACATTTCTCTAAAGCTAGGTTGCGACGTCCCCGCAGGATGCACTATGCCTAGGGTGAGATGATGTCAAAAGATAAGAAAAAGGTCAAGTTTCATGAATGTTCTAGAAGGGGATCTTCTAGAAGATGAGGTGGCCTTAAAACGATTTGGATGTTACTTGCTTCTCTAATTTGGTGGGATCATCCTAATATATTCATCCATCTCTCCTTCACATTATAGAAAGAGGGATCTCTAATGGAAAAGGATAAGGTTGATGAAGGTTGAATAGGCTAAGAATTGGATGAGGAATTCTACTTCAGCTCATACTTGAGAGATTTATTCCAGTTCATCAAGTCATTGTGGAACTTTTTCATTCAAGGTTGGAGCAAGTGTGTGTGTTGGAGCAAAAGGCCATCGAAAGGGGACCTTGCAACATCAAGGATTTGGTTGTAATATCCAATTTCATTTTAATATGATACAATGATATGTTTCTTTCTCATAAAACTTGTCTTGTTTTATTGTATGATTCCTTGATCACATGCATAGGTTCTCGTTGAATATATTGGATTTCTTTCACTCTTGTTGGCTTGTGTTCCCTTGCAGATTCAATATCACAGGAGCACCGAAGTGGAGCTAGGATGGAAAAGGAAAGAGGAAATGACATTTAAATGGTATGTTGTCTATCTCTTGTTAACTAGTAAACTCAATGGTTAGAACTTAGGGAAATCATAATATTATGTTTTGTTTTGTTCTAGATCTAGGTGGATCTAGGTGGATCTGTTTATGTCTGCATTTACTGATAAGTCCCATAAAAAAATTGGCAACCATACTGGGGATACAACTTCCTTTTGATTTTTTACTTCCCGTTTGCTTTTAATCTACCTTCCTCTCATGAAATTCATTCTCTGAGTCTATGGGTGATCCATTTGGACTCCCTGGGTCTGGACGTTCATTTAGATTTTTTGCCTTTCTCCCATTTTTTCCTCATTTACAAAGATCGTTGCACTGCACCACATTGGCAGCCTGCGATGACCCTCATACGTCGCATCATGTTTGTCCAATCCAGTGTGACGATGTTGCATTGTGCTCTGCAACGACCTTTTCTCATCACACTGTGCCCCATACCCAAACTGCGACAACTCCTGTGGAATTTGTTGGAGTCAGTCAATTTGTCTTTTTTCACCCATATTTTCCTTATTTGCCTGGGGTGAACTTTCGATGCCCATGTTTGATTGATTCATGAGTTTAAAGCTTGCTTGTGATTGGTTTTCAGTGATTGAAAGTCTTTCTTCGTGATTTTGCAAGTTTTTGGCTTGTAATCATTGTCATAAGGATATAATCTAAGATCTTGATCTGGGTGCTTGTTTGACAAAGGGTCTTTGGTTTGTTTCAAGTTTTGGTTTGATTCCACTTATTATATTTCTTGTTGGTGGAAGAACACTTTTTGTTTGTATTTGACAAAAAATTTCTTATCTTTTTCATTTTTGTCTATAGTACGAGTTTGATTTTGGAATTGTGTTAAGAATGTCTTGATTTTCTCGGATTACATTTTCCTTTCGCCGTTACATCTATGATTTTTTTTTGAAAAGGAAGGACTGAATTCATTTATTCTTTTTAGTAATATTTCATAAGAAAATTTTTACATTCGAATTATTTGTTAAAGAGAAGAATTGGAAAACTTTGTAGTTCATGATTATTTGGAATTGTGTTCATTCGAGATTAAGAAATTTCAATTCATGCTTTTTTGTAATTCAAAAGAATACCTTCTCCCTACTGTAATTAGAGTTCATTGAATTGAAAAATTTCACATTCATCTCTTTTTTCATTTTATTGGGTCAAGGTCACAACATCAACAATTTCATTTCCATCTCCCTTTTAGAGTAAACAACAACCTCTAAAACAGAACGCAAATTTAAAATTTATTAGCAACTTTTATTTTCTAGGGATATTTTTCACCAACATTAGCTAGGATAGCACTTTGGAATAGGTTGTAAGGCACACTCTCCAAAGCATCAAAACACACAATAGTATCTTGTGATAGGGAGAGTTCAAATCCAATTGCTACATTTTGTCCTGGGAAGCCCTTCTAACACAAGGGTCAATCATGAGGTCACATTAAGGATGGTAGAGTTACTCACCCTTCTTTTGGTCTTGGTGTAGAGATTGCGCGTATTATTGGGGGGTCACTTGAAGGTATACCCATGATTATGTGTGGGAGCCTCTCGAGTTGATTTCGGGCTAGATACCCTACCTTTGCGTGTGGATCGAACTGTCGATTGTTTCCCTAGGCATCATTGTTGTAGTTGGTAACCCTGGTATCCTATCTCTTTAGGGTCTTTACACAAGGTGATTGTGGAGGGGCACGTCTTCACAGTACCTAGAATCAACATTGGCCAAACTCACTCGGGCTCCTTGGAGGGTATACCCATGATTATGTGTGGGAGCTTGCACCAGGGTGTAAGTCTGTTACGTAGGTCGTCAATATAACTTTTCCACCCACTTTATCCAAACCCCTTCTTGTCTTGATTTCGCGACGTTGGATTTCATCACCAACTAGTGACTTCGAAATAAGAAGGTTTTTTTTCTTAGTTTGATTTCTAGATTTTATTAGTGAGTGTCGTTTGTTTTCTCTAGTTGGCCATAGATTGTTTTCTTTCTTTACTTGGTTTAGCCAACATCGACCTTCGTTGTTCACGTAGGATGCAAGGGATACTCCCGAAATATCCGTAAGGTTACCTCCCTTTACCACCTAATTCACCAGAAGGCTCTCCCGAGGGAGTAGTCAATAACGAATTAGATTATGAGGTTGGAAGCACACACTCTTTGGAGGGATTGTGAATAGTTTCAAATTCTTTAGAGGCATTCAGACTCCCCATCAATATGTTATTGAGTGTTGTATGAAATCCACGTATGCTCTAGATGAACTCATGAGGAGATATTGTTGTTGACGAAAATTTTGAAATAACTACTGGACCTAACACACGATCTAGAGTAGAAGATCCACTTTATCAAAGTGAATCATTTAGGACCCCGGCTTACACTGCTAGAACTTTTAATCCTAGTTCCGTCCCTTTGAAAGTACGTGATCTTTACGACAACCTATGAGGGAGTCCTGATCAACCTATGGCATCGCAAATGCATGAGACATGTGTTACCTATACGGTACCTTTAGACCATTTTACTGGTACTACTAGTAGTGTCACCGCCGTTTCAGACCAATTGTTGGTTGGTTCTCACTCAATTCTTCCTATCCAAATGGCCCATTATATTATAGTCCCACGGGCTACCACAATTTCTACTGGAAATGTGGTTATCACCCAAGATCCAATTGGAACACCACTTCCACCTAGACAAAACCCATCACTTCCCCCTGGGTATAAAGCTCTGAATACTTCTGTTTCTATCCCTACACAGAATCCATCTGGAGGGTCTGGACTTTTTGTTCATCTTGGGAATAAAGATGTGAGTCAGTTTGTTCCTACACCTACCCAAGTTCTCCCTGGAGGGCCTTACGTTCCTCCTCCACCATTGTTAGGAGGATCTCATTATCCTAGCCCTAGTGGCTCCAATCCAGTTGGAGGCACCAGTCATTCTGTCACTTCTAGTTTCCATATTCCTGTTGGAGGTCAACTTCAAGATGGGGGGAAACATCAATTTGGGGGACAACCTCAAATTGGGGGAAAACCTCAAGATGGGGGGAAACATCAATTTGGGGGACAACCTCAAATTGGGGGAAAACCTCAACTTGGGGGGCAACCTCAGGTTGGAGTCCATAACCCAGTTTATGGACAAAACGTACCTGTGTTACAATATCAACCTTGGAACCTTCCTTTCCAAGGAAATATACAACCATCTAGGGGGAAACATCCTTAAGTCAATGATTTTTCACCCCCTAACCTCGGTCAACTGTATCCAGGTTCTTTGAATCCCACTTGGGGTCAAAAATTTCAATCCAATGTTCCTTTCCAAGTGAACATACCTAATCAACCCAACCCTATGGGATATATGCCTCAAAATCCTCCACAACTAAATATGTCAGGACTGTCTAATTATCTACAGGTTGATTATGGTCCTACTGGTATACCTATGGGGATTCCCCCTTAGAACTACCTGATTTTTCTAGGATTTTGAATGATCCTATCTTACATTCTCCTTACTGGCCCATCATACTGACCAAGTTACCATCTGACATTCCTAAATTTGACGGTCGAGCAGGAGAAGACCCGAATAATCATGCTATCACTTTTCATCTGTGGTGTTCATCCAACTCCTTGATGGATGATTCCATAAGATTACGTCTTTTCCAACGAACTCTCATGGGTTCGGAAGAAAAATGGTACATCGAGTTACCACAAGGATTACTTAATGAATTTAACACCCTAGCCATGGCCTTTTAGACACATTAACAGTTGCCAACTCGATACGAGACATGAACCAAAATTTTGAGTTCTTTTAAACAATCCTCACCCACTCATATTTCTGATCACATCCATGAGTGGAGGAGGAGAAGACATTTGATCAAAGTTCCCCTTCCTGATCAACTATTGGCTGAGTGGTTTACCAAACCACTCATTGGACCCATTGCTCATGATGTTTCCATGGGTGGTGTTGTCACTGAAGAGAAAGCGATTAGTTGTGCTCAGTATCTAGATCTCGTTTATTCGCAAACAAGAACACTTTACAATTTGATCCCTGATGCTCCTCGTCCTTCCACAAATCCTACCCCAACACCTCCAGCAACTTCTCATGCTGTTGATGGTGTGATTGGCACCTTTCATGTTGAGACCCATTCTGTGCACGTCAGTCGCACCAATCCCAAATCTAATAATTCTAATGTACAAAATACTCCTACTTCTACTCCTTCCTCTGATAAGACTACTGAAGTTAATTCGGTTCAATCCACACCTACCGAGAAAAACAAAAATAAAAAGAAAGGGAAGGGTAAGAATAAGGAGGACAAAAATAATAATCCGCAATCTGAGAAATCCAAAACACAACCTGTTGATGAGAAAGATAAACGTAAACCTCGTTATCCCTGCCTTATTTTTGGTGACGATCATTACATGAAATATTATCCACGACGTGCTGAGGTTACTAAGTTCCTCCAAGGGACTGAGAAGCCTCCCAGACCCGCCATTTTTTCACAAACTTTCCCTTCTCAGCAACAAGCTCAACTAGTCATTCATGATCAAGCTTCTCCCTCTACCTCATCTTATGTCCTTATGTGTATTGGTGACTCTAAAAAGAATGAAGTTGCAGTCGCAACTCGAGCCAAAGACTATTCTCCCTCAAAAGAGAAGGTTAATGATATACCACCTTTGTTGGTTCAACCTCCTCCCCCAACTTCACCTCCAAACGGTCCTCGTCATCTCGAAATACCGGGTCTCAATACAGTTCTTCACCCTCCTCCCAAGGGTGTTGTTCGAAAGTATGCGTTCAATACTCATGCACGTGTTGCCAAAAACTACAGTATTGTAGAAGACCTTGTGCAAGAACACTCTGTGATGTCATCTCTCGAATTCCTTCAAAGTTGTCCTAATCAATAGAAGACACTGTTAAAGGCTATCAGTGGAATTGATCCTACGGATACTAATTTGATAATCTTTGACTTGGAAGATCACATTCCAAGACTCCCTCCTCAATTAGCGTTTAAGATCCAAGTTGTTGTTGAAAACAAGAATATCTGTAGAACCGTTATTGATGAAGGAGCCTCGACTTGCTGTATTTCTGTTACTTGTTGGAAAAATATTGGCTCTCTTGCCCTAACCGAATCACACAATACACTTAAGGATTTCAATGGTACAATTTTTAAACCTTACGATGTTATTCTTTTGTTTTCTATTACGTTGGAAGGTAAATAGGTCAATGTCGAGGTTGAGGTATTTGATGCACCTCTCGATTATAACCTTTTACTTGGTCGTAGATGGATTGATTCCATGCGTGTAGTTGTGTCTACCCTTTTCCATGTGTTACTATTCCTGCACCAAGGAAATGTCGTTATTATTGACCAACTGGCCTTATTTAATTCTGATTCCCATACTAGCAACATTCCTTTTATCTCGAAGACATCCCCCGGTTATGAGAATGTCAGCGTGGGTCTTTTGAAGGATTCAACTTTGATGGGTACATTTCCAATCCCACCACCCGATATTCCCCCTGCTTTTGTTGCCTCTATTAACATGATATCCACCACTGTTCGTGAAACCCCTGAGTCATATGACCCATGGTTAGTACCTATTTCTGGTGACTACCTTTGTTACGATGACATAATGCTTTTAAGTCTGATCAAATCCGTTTATCAAGATATACAATCAGAAACCCCCTGTCCTCCTTCTCTCTGCGATTTATCTCCTGATCTATTCCATGTGATCTTTCCTACTGATGAGATGATCATGATAGTCATGTATATGGAAGATACTCCATGGGACGATGGGCATCATCATTCTATCCTCTTGTTGGAATGTGACACCATAGAGAGTAACCAACAGATTTCGACTCCGTCAGTTGTTGTTATTATTTCTTCCATTCCTGAGTCAACACACGATGTTTTGTACGAAGGTAACTTGAGTAAAATTTCACCTATCGTTCCTCTTGACATATCGATTAAACCCATATTCATGGAGAATGTTCATATCGGGGCCTCGTGTTCTATTGATGAGGTATGCACATATAAAGGCCTTTTACAAGAATTTTGTGGCGTTTTTTCCTAGAGTTATGAAGAAATTCCAGGTATTGATCATGATATCATTGTACATGAGATTAATACATATCCGGACGCTAAACCTGTTCGGTAGAGACTTAGTCCAGTCCATCCACGTAAAGTTGTTGCTATCAATATTGAAGTTGAAAAACTTCTTAAAGTTGGATTTATTTATCCTGTGGCTTTAACTGATTGGGTATCCAATCTCATTCCGGTAAATAAGAAGAAAGGAACCATATGTGTTTGTGTATATTATAGGGACATAAATAAGGCTTATCCTAAGGACAATTACCCGACCCCTTTCATTGACCATATCATTGATGACTGTGCTGGGAGTGAAATATTCTCCTTGATGGACAATTTCTCTAGCTATAATCAAATTACTATTTTACCCGCGGACCAACAAAATACTAGTTTTATTTTCCCTTGGGGAACCTTTGCCTACCAGAAATCACCCTTTGGTCTAAAAAATTATGGTGTGACCTTTCAGCACGCTATGTCTTATGCTTTTCATTATATTAAGAACATTGTAAAACTCTATCTTGATGATCTGCTGGTGCATTCCATGCATCGTCAAGATCACCTAACACATTTAAGGGCCATTTTCGTACGTTGTTGTTATTATCGCATACGTTTGAACACACACAAATGTGCTTTTTGTGTGGAGTTTGACCGACTTCTTGGTTTTATCGTGTTGATACATGGGATTCGAGTAGACCCCTTGAAGGTTGAGGCTATTCTTAATCTACCTCCTCCTTCCACGCTATGCCAGCTCCAAAGTTTGCAAGGGAAGGCAAACTTTTTGCATTGTTTCATCCCCAATTACGCTGAACTGACAAAACGATTCAATTCACTACTCAAGAAAGGTTACGATTTTGTATTGGATGATGCTGTAAACAAATCCTTTGAAGCTTTGAAAATTGCCTTAATCCGTACACCATTATTGTTTCCCCTTGACTATAGCCGAGATCACTTCCTCTACTTAGCTGCTTCGGACTCTACCATTTCTATGGTCTTAGTCCAAGAGGATGATTCACATGAAAAACATGTGATATACTATTTGAGTCGGAGTCTTATGACTACCGAGACAAAATACCTACATGTGGAGAAACAGGCCTTGGAAACTGTTCAAGTTGTCCAACATTTTCATCATTATATCTTATTACACAGGACTACTATTATTTCCGATTGAAACCCCATGAAACATATCCTTACTCAACAATTTCTAGGGGGAAAGTACTCCAAATGGATATTTATTCTCCAGGAATTTGACTTGGAGTTTGAACACGCTAAGTCAAAGAAATATTTGGTTTTTCTCGAATTGATATGTGACCTTCCCTCTACTAAGACAAAAAATGTGGCAGAGGATTCCTTGCCCGACAAATCCCTTTTTTTGATCACTTTTGATGATGTATGGTATAGAGATATCATCATCTATCTCCAGGCTCAAACTTTCTGTCCTGACCTGTCTAGCACAGATCATCATCATATACGGTATCAAACCCGTCAATACATCATCCTCGGTGATACCCTTTACCGCTGTGGTATTGATTCTATCTTTCGACGATGTCTTACTTACGATGAAGCTGAGAAAGATTTGAATTATTTCCACTCTAGAGCATGTGGTGGCCACATTTTTGGGTATGCCATTGCCCAAAATATCTTACAAACGGGTTATTTTTGGTCGTCATTGTTTAAGGACACTATCGTCCATAAATTCCATGTTTTCCAAACTTATAATAACAATATAAGATCTCATCCTGCTCCCTTACACCCTGTAGTTTCCGTTGGACCATTCACAAAATGGGTCATTGACTTCATGACATGTAACCCTCACTCGGTCGGGGGCATGGATACATCATTGTAGCTGTGGATTATTTCAATAAATTGGCCGAGGTGATGCCTACATTTGATAAAACTAGGAAAACTACAACATTGTTCATATTCAATCATATAATTACTAGGTTTGGTGTCCCTCAATCCATTGTTACTGACCACGGTAGTCATTTTAAAAATTTTATGATGTCTGAACTTACTGAAGAGTTGGGTCTTCACCATGAAAACTCAACCCCCTATTACCCAAAGGCCAATGGTCAGGTTGAAGCAATCAACAAAGTTCTTACTACCATGCTTCGACGGATGATAGGAATTCATAAGAAAAATTGGCACACGATGTTGTTCTCAACATTATGGGCCTATCAGACATCCGTTAATTCTTCCATGGGATTCACACCTTTCCAGTTAGTTTATGGTATTGAAGCTACTTTTCCAATTGAATGTGAGATACCATCTTTGAAACTATCTGTTGAACTTCTCCCTAACACCTCTGTTGAAGAGGAGCATCTTTTGTATTTGATGCAACTAGACAAAACTCGTCGTAATGCCACCTTAGTTATTGAAACTCAGAAGAAACATGTTAAAGCCCAATATGACAAACATGTCAAGCCACGAGTTTTTTCTGAAGGTGATCTAGTTCTCCTTTACAAGCAAGATCGTGATTTTCTAGGGGCCGATAAATTTGAGCCCATGTTGTGGGGGGATTATATTGTCAAATGAGTATTGGAGAAGGGAGCTTATGAGCTGGTTTATTATGATGGAATCCCTTTGAGTGAACCCAGAACTGGGATTTACTTGAAAAAGTTTTATGCTTAAATCATTTTTTCATGAGTGCTTGTACTTTTAGTGTATCATACTCTTGTGTGATTTTTCATTGTTTGGTTTAGACCTTCAGCTGCTTACCTTGCGTTGTGCTTGTTTTCCAAATTTCGGTGTCTTCACCACCCTACATTGGCTTCGCTAATGGCGCTAGTCACAGTACTCGGAACTTAGCATCCGCTGCTTGGGAAATCTATGCACCTACAGATGAATTGATTAGTCTACATGGTGTTTGCCTTGGTCGTGCAACTAACAATATTGCGGAATAAAGTGCAGTCATCGAATTATTGAACAACATTGTTTCATTTGGAATCCGTCATCTTATTGTATGACTCGATTCGTAGTTAGTAGTCCTATAGTTGAGTAATGTTTACTCCATTCGAAGTTCACTGTTGTTAAGGGTATATTTACAAATTCGCCTCTTGGAACGTCATTTTGATTACATTGAATATCAACACATTCCTAGATGTCTAAATACATTAACAGATGCTTTGGCTAATCATGTGTTAGACAGACATTTGAGACATTTATAAAATCCAATAACACTTTGTATATGCAACAAGTAAGCCGATAGAAGCCTCATATATATAACGATAAAAGTTTTACAAAAAGTGTTTTTGTCCGAAGACCCAAACATAAAAAATGTGAAGCACATGACTTCATATACAATAGAGCATCAAGGACGCTTCTCTCTATAACATGCGACTGGTCGTCCTACTCTACGAATCAGTCGAATGATGGAAGCATACACGCCCACTGTGTAGCGTTGGTAATGCCTTGAGATACCATCGATAGAGGCATCTTGGATGTTCATCATGACCCCCTCCAAGTTTTGTTCTATAGTCTCATAGTCAACAACAACTACTCCTGCTACATCACCTCTCTCCCCTTTCCTCTGGATAGGAGATGAATCTGAAGGTCGGTAAGGTCCCACATCTGCATCATCAAAGAGCGTTTGATTAATGATCGAATAAACAACATAAAAAACATTTTATATCACAAAAACATGATATAAACAAAATGTCCTTCTTACTTATGTCCCCCCATTGGGAACCTTCAGGAAGCGCTAGGTTCAGATCTCCTTGGAAGTCTATCCCGACATATGCATAATCGTCGAACATGAGCATATGTGTTCTCAACCAGTCGAAGAAGACATCGTTATATCTAACAATGGGATCGGATGCATGTCGTGCCATGAGGTCAACCCACCTCTTCATTCTCAGATCCTCTGGGAAGGTATACCCCACTCTACCTATAAGCGCAAAACTGGGACCCTCGCACTTGGTCAGTTGTTTTTTCATACTTTTGAGAACCCCTTCACACTAGTTGAAAAATCGCGGCTCCATACACTCCAACAAATAATGAAAATATCTCTAAAGATCTATATGGGTAGCTGCATTCCCTACCACACATGTGATGGTATAGAGGATGGTCCATAGAGGCAAGTCTCGAACATCTCTTATAGCGAATTCACTGCTATGCTTATGAGTACCTGGCACAAAATGTTCGCTCATATAGTGGTTCATAGGTGCACCACAACCTCTGCTACCTGTAATTTTTACTCGAGACCCACAGAGAGATAGCCCGACTAAGAAGTAGATATCCTCGATATCTATCATAATAATGTGAGCACCCACATGAAACACCTTCTCTTTCACATCCCACATGTAAACTAGGTACTTGAGTAATCTCAATTGGGCCCTCATACCCTGGATCTTAAAAAATTTCAACAATCCACACTGTCGGAGGTCCATTACCATTCCCAGGTCATTCCCAACAAATTAGTCTTCCTCCTCGTTCTCTCTCTCATGCCATTCCAACATTTTGACCATGGAAACCCTGCAATGGAACCATAAAGAGAGATTATCATCATTATATTCTTCCCTGGAGATTTTTTATTGGTATTTTCATCTTTAAAAACTTTTGGGGCTGTGTGCGTCATAGGCCAGGGCATATTCACAGTTCAGAGTCATTGCAGGCCAGTTATAGGGCCACCTGCGACAATCCTAGATCGTTGCAGGGCTCGATATAGGGTGCTTGCGATGACCTCTGCGCATAGGTACCCTAAAAAAGTTAACTCAAAAGTCTATTTATAACCAATGAAAAACAAATTTCAATCCATGGGAAGTTGGAGAAAATGAATATTACCTGTTCTATGGAGACGGTTTGTCGAATGATCAGTCATGCCTTCCGCAATCTGCACTTTAAAATCGAGGTAAATAGGGGGTTTAGAGAAAGGTTTGGGTGAAATGACAAATGAAATAGTGAAATGAGGTTTTTACCCATTTTTATTGATTTTTTACTTTTTCATTTGTATTTTATTTTATTTTATATATTTCATCTAAACCCTAAAGTCCTAACAACTTTGCAAGTGTTTGATTTTTGCAGATAAAAAGTCTAAGGGGTGAAATGTTGGAACAAGGATACGTTTTTTGGTTTTTTTTTTGTGCATTTGTCGAATGTACAGATCCTTTTAGGATTTTTCAGGAAAAACTCTGAGCTTAGTTTTTGTTTTTTCTCATGCTCGTAAATCAATGAGAATGTAACCGAGTATACTTTTATCACTTTTTCAGACTCGTAATGGTGACACGAAAAATGAAACCTAAGGAGTATCCTTTAAGCTCTTTTCACGCTCCATAAAAACGAAAATATTTTCGAGCGACCTTGTTCTTTTCACACTCGTAAAAGTATTTGAAGAAAACATTTGATGAGCGTTAGGTTATCAGTTTTTCGGTCTCATCGGATTAATTTACGAAAAATTAACTGATGGATTTCCCTTCAAGTGTTTTTTAGACTCTCTAAACATGAAAAACCCCTGAGTTTTCTTTCTTTGGATTCATTAAACAAACATCGAATAACCCATATGGGACCGAACCACTCCTTCTTAGGGTTCATTAAACATACTTCGAGGGACTCATCCGAAGGATGACCTTACATCAACAAGCATATGTTATCCTCCTCAATCTTGCGTAAAAATAAAGAGGTACTCGCCAGAAATGGTGGGGGGAAATTGGGAAAGAAATGTGTCTTTGTATCTGTGATTAGTGGCAACAATAGTCGCTCTTGAACATGACACCCCCCTTCATCATTGTATTTGGGTTGGGAAATCCATTTATCTCTTGTTTTACCATTCACATGTCCATATTTTGGGTCCTCCTTGAGTCGATGCTGCCAAGACCATTTTCGTTTCATTCATATGTTCAAGAGAAGTCCAACCTAAAAAATCCTTCTATCGTGTCGGCCATTTGTAGTTATAAATATTCTTCCATGTCGGCCTTCCCTGTGTTAGTTTCGAATCACTTCATACTCTGATCTACCTCAAATATATTACATATTTCTAGTCATTGATGGGGGATACATCAAGGCCCTCCTGTGACGAGTCTTTTCCTATCGACTTCAAATCATTATCCAGGAACAAGACTTAGAAATCATTCAGTACCTTGGAGCCTGCATGCCTCAATGGCATGTTTCTTCGCTTTCAACAGTGGTTTTACATCATTGACCCCTGATTAGAAGATTTCATCAAATGTTC
This sequence comes from Picea engelmannii, assembly GCA_009831015.1. NCBI lineage: Eukaryota > Viridiplantae > Streptophyta > Pinopsida > Pinales > Pinaceae > Picea > Picea engelmannii. Next base: position 265,137 of record ML785477.1, read on the forward strand.
TACTTCATCTCATTTATTCACATTTGTTGTATTGTATTGGGGTACCTTGGGATTCATTGACATCAATGGTGATTTCTCTTGCACTTGTTAACGATTTTCATTAATAACCGGTAATCAAGTGGTTTCTACCATGTTCGACTTCAACACATGTATTCACATGGTTAGATTCTTAATTAGGGATGATGGAAATGAATACCTTGGATCACACCATTCTGGTCCAGGTTGCGACAAAGTATTCATTATTTGTATTAACACATAGATCCACTTTGTATGTCTCGTGGCTATGTCCGGATTTGAATCATTTTAGAGCATAGACCCATAATGTATTCTGGGTGGCTATGTTGATTCATGATGACATGGATCCACAATGTATATTTAGTGGCCATGAATCACTTGAAATTTTGTAATCTAAGTATGGAAATGACTACCTCGGACAATGGTATATTATTATGCTGATGCTTGACATTTTGCACGTTCTTGATCGATGCGCTCCTTGTTTCCGACACACACATTCTACCAAGTATTTCAACTGTCACGAGTTCCAGCTTCGTACTTTGGGGGGAATTATGTTACACATTATTTTGGTCACCCCAATGATCAATTGACAACATGTGTTCATGTTCCCAAAAAGAGCCTTTCTCCATGAGGAGAGTGATTGGCTTTGTCTTCTCAAAAAACCTATTAAGGAAGGTCGTCGTAGGCTGCACCATACATAGGGTGTGATGATGCCTAATCATCACCCCCTGATCTAAAGCTAGGATGTGACGTCTCCACAGACTTCACTATGCCTAGGGTGCGACGATGTCAAAAGCTAAGATAAGGTCAAGTTTCATGAATGTTCTAGAAGGGGATCTTCTATAAGATGAGGTGGCCTCCGAACGGTTTGGATCTTACTCGCTTCTTTGATTTGGTGGGATTATCCTAATCTCTTCAACAATCTCTACTTCACATTATATAAAAAGGGATCTCTCATGGAAAAGGATAAGGTTGATGAAGGTTGAATAGGCTAAGAATTGGATGAGGAATTCTAATTTAGCTCATACTTGAGAGCTTCATTTTAGTTCATCAATTCATTGTGGATATTCTTCATTCAAGGTTGGAGCAAGTGTGTGTGTTGGAGCAAAGGGAAATCGAAAGGGGACCTTGCGACATATAAGGCTTTGGTTGTAATCTCCACTTTCATTTTAATATGATACAGTGATATGTTTCTTTCCCATAAAACATGTCTTGTTTTATTGTATGATTCCTTGATCACATACAAAGGTTCTTGTTAAGTATATTGGTACATAGGTTCTTGTTAAGTATAATGGTTGGATTGTGTTCCCTTGCAAATTCAATATCACAGGAGAATTAGAGTGGACCTAGGATGGAAATGGCAAGAGGAAATGACATTTAAACGGTATGTTGTCTATATATTGTTAACTAGTAAACTCAATGGTTAGAACTTAGGGAAGGATAATATTTTTTTTCTGTTTTGTTCTAGATCTAGGTGGATCCAAGGAGACCTGTTTATGTCTGCATTTATCAATAAGTCCCATAATAGGATGTTGGGCTTCCATTTGTGGACATGCTAATCATCATCATGGTTGGGATGATTGTCTCCATTGTAGTCTATGAGACATGATCTCCTCTAGTTACCACTGGACATTGGGCAGTGACATCTGGCTCCAACATGGGGACATGTTCTCACCTTAGAGCACATGAGAACCTTAGCATCTCTAGTTGTCCAAGACTTGAAATCCTACGCCCACTTCAAACAAAACAACCCTTTAGAAGTATCGACTTGTGGATATGATCCATCAGGGTCAGTAGTAAATCAAGATCATGCTTTAAATAAAAAATTTTACTACAACAATACATTATTAAGTAATAATATACAATGGTGAAACACAAGTTCCTAATATGCATGTATAATATACAAATGGGAATGCAACATATACAATAAAGTTCAATACTATACTAGCATGAATGCATGATGAAAACATATATACAAATGCAATGCATGATGCAAATTCCCTACCTAACCTAATCTATAGTAAAAATGAAATTCCAGGTATAAACATATAACCAGTGAAACCATCCCAACATTGTGTAAAAATATCTACCCTTGTTCTTAATAATAAACAAAAACAAGGACAAGTAAAACACCAAAAGATATTGAGTTGAAATAGACACTATACCATAACCAAACATAAAATCCAACTCATGGAGGTGGGAAGGAGGGACAAAGATATGCAAGGAGGCATCATCAAAGTATTTCCCTATTTGTCCTAGTATAAGACTGAAAGAAATAGAAAAAGTTTGATCCTCATCCTCTACTACAAAGCTATCACTCAAAGATTGATAAGGGATGAGAAGTGACCTAAACAATGCTCTAAGATTACCCATGGAAGAAGAGAGCGAAAGATAAGGGATAAACCCAGGCCTAGAGTAAAATGTTTTCTCCCAACCCAAGGCATGTTATTCTTGTGTGTGAAACTAAAAACCCTTGCAACGAACCATAGGTTGAAAACAACTTCGCTCCATAGGAAAATTATTATTAGGAGGAAAAATCCCAGCCATATTTGTAATGGAATATCGAGGTGAAAAAGGAGAAGGCTATTAACTTTCTTCATGAAAATCCTGTTTTGGGAAAATCGTGGCCTCATCTTCATCAAAGTTAGAGCACAAAGGTGGTTGAAAATATTCTTCGTAGAATAAATCCAATTTTTAGAAAGAATATGTGTATAACCTTCTAGGAAATTACCATAAATTATCATGAGAATGTTGCAAGAAGTCATCCCTAGGTGGTTGGAACAAATCTATAATCAAATTGTCTTCATGTTTCCACACATCTGATTCGTCAGCATTGACACATGGTTGTTCTAGAGGAAACAATTCTATATTCTTTATTTGAAAATTACCTTCAATGTCATAAATGGGATCTCCATCAAGACTAGAACAAATCACATCCCATTTGCATCTCCAAACATGTATTAAGTCATCAATATTCTCAATCACATCATCACCTTTATTATAACATTAAGGGCCTAATGCATCCAAGGGTTTCTCTGGGACCTCTTCATTTTCTGAATCATGAAATGAAGCAACATCAAAAACTTGGAACATATTATAACTTAGCGCATTCTCTTCTTCATGTGCAAGAGGAATGGAATCTTGGATGAGAAAATACCGACATATTTTCCTCATGAGGGGCCTCTTCATGGATTGGGTCTTCAACATGGTGTGTTTCATAAAAGTACTCTTCTTCGTCATATTCACAAGGAAAATCATGTTCTACTCCATGTATTTGGTGATATTCCTCATGATTCACCCTTTCAGGTTCTCATCCTTTAATCAAATCTTTGTTGTCTTCAATGGAATCATGAGGTGATTCTTTCTCCTCTTCGAGGTATTGGAAACCCTCTTCATGGATCTCCTCTTCAAATTCTTGTCCTTTAATGGATTCTTCATCTTCCTCAACAAGTGGAGCAATTGTTAGCGTCTCATCCCTATGTGAATGAGAATTGTTAATCATGTTTCCCTTATGAGCATGATGATATTCCCTAAGATATTTTATGATGTCGTAAGGGGAGAATCCTTTTTCTATAAGGGATTCTAAAAATTTTTGTAGAAATTCTTCATATGTTTTTACTCGTGGTCTCCAAATTCCAAGAAATCTACGAATGAGTTCTATGAGGGGAGATATACCTCCTTTGTTTGCAATATGGATTTGTAAATAATCAGATGGTATGGAGCATATCAAAAATTTTATTTGCATTTCTTCATGTCCCACTTCTTCCTCCCACATGTACTTCAAGGATTCTACAACATGGTCAATGGACAACCATTTAAATTTTTGGAAGTGTTCTAACCATTTTACATTAATCCTATTCGAGTATCCAGGAAATTTTTTGTAGTCAATAGGAGGATGCATTTTATGATAATCCCAGGGTTCCATGATTTCATTTCTTAAGAATATGCAATATTACAAAAAGAGAATGGGATGAAACCTCAAAATATATCAATGGAGTTGCAAGATAATATCCTTTGGATCATCAAAGGTAAGTGATGGATTCTACCCTTAGTGGATTCGCCAGATAAACTTTTAAGATAAGGGATTCAGGATAGGTTTACAAAAAGGAATGTCATAGGGAGGATGACTTAATCCTTCCCAAAAATGGTGCCAAAATGTTATTGTTGAACAGGATAAGTCAACTGAGAGGGGGGGGTGAATCAGTTTTATAAAATTTCTTTCATTTTATAAGAAGATTACTTATTAATCAATAAATCATCCCTTTAACATTTAACTTGCAGTAATACATTTAACCAATAAATATACAATCACATAAATGAAACAATGACACAATGATTTTTCATGAGGAAACCCAAAAAGGGAAAAACCTCTTCTTCTTATGAATGAAAGGCAAGTTCCAAATCCTCTTTACATTCTTATTTTATCTGAGTTGCAACCCAGATGAGGTTGATACCTATGTTTCTTCAGCACCTACTGAATGGAAGCTACTACTCCCAGATGTACAAGCACCAACTTGTACAGGAAACTTTTACAATCTCCCCTTGCTCTTCCCTACCACCCTGGAATCCTTCTCTGTCACTAAGAATATGCAAACCAACTCTTATCTTCTCTATCAAAGATTAAGCATTAAATTTTCTCCTCAAAATTTACAAAGCCATCTTTCTCCCATAATCCTCTCACCCCATCTTTTCTCCTCATTGTCCCTGTATAATTTTATTTGAGTTTATCTTCATTTACATAAATGAATTTTACATTAGAGCTACGGTTGTACCATTAATTCCATACACACCAACCTTCATCTCACCAAGTTTCACTTATTTCTACCCTGTACATTCAGAGTGTACACTCGAACCCTCAGGCTTCGAAGATTCAGTTACAATAACTGAATAACTACCTTACAGTGATTATTATTGGCCAAGGCATCTATAAGAACAACAACCACATGATCAATTTAAGTATTTAATATGCATCGTTCGATGTAGAATATGGGTCTCGTGCTTACTCCATATTCCCATTGGCTGTGACCACGGGCCTTTACCAAAAGGCGCTTTCGTGATTCACATATCGACAATCCTGAAGTGAAGACATCTCGTCTCTTCATGTTGTGATCTCTGAAAAGGAGATTTAACTTGGTGCTAGCTCCTCCTTCTCACATGACCAATGGTGGTGACTATAGCCTATACAAAAAGGTTCTTTCGACGTTTCGCATTTCGACGTTTCAACATTTCACATTTCAGCATTTCGGCTTTTAGCATTTCGACATTTTAGTGTTTCTGTGATGAAGTGTTTCGATACTCCAAGTTGCAATCCCCGAAATGATCTGATGACTTCACATTTGATCTGGTGGACATAGATCAGACAGTTCTCATTAACTTCTCCGGGACAGATCAATGGTCATATACGACTCTTATATTACCCATCCAATTCTTAATCCGATGGAAATGAATTAATCATTCATCGAGATAGATGGTTGTCGAGGTTTCGGTACTTTGTCCATCAGGTCTTCATGAACTCTAATAATTCAAAAACTCTTGAAACTGTAGATCATGTGACGTGTGTCCCTTTCGGTATTTCTCCATTCGGGACTTCGTGATGTTGGAGTTTTTTCTTACCATGCAAAATTCCCGAAATAGACATTCCCAGAGTGACGTATCATAGTGACGTTACTTAGGATGACGTGTCATGTGCTGGTCAATCTCTAATCTCTGAAATTCAAACTAAGGGTGCTGACTCCTCTTCCAAGGCTCGTTTCACATGGGAACTCAAGTTATAACCAAAGGCTCACCTCTTGGGTTCTTCGCAGTTTTGCGTTTCGGTATGTCAAGAGGCATGTTGATCTCCAAATTTGGAACCATCGTGCCTATGCAAACTGATCCACGGTGCCTGTGCAAACTGACCAACAAACTCCCCCTTTGGAATTTTAAAGATTGACATTAATGACAAAACCAAGTCCTGTGCAAACTACCCTGTGCAAACTGCAAGCCCTGCCAACAAACTCCCCCTTTGGCATAGTTCTGTGAAAACTGCCATGTGCAAACTGCAAGCCCTACCAACAAACTCCCCCTTTGGCATTGATGGAAAACTTTAAATCTCTTCTCCCCCTTTTGACATCTATGGCAAAGGAATCAACCATACTCCCCCTGAGAAAAGAAAATCACTTGCAAAGATGTATCATTTCAGCAACAACTCCCCCTATCAATAATAGTCAATAAACATGTGCAGTCTGATTTTATAATGAAGCCCGTGCAATCTTTGAGAATGAAATGAAATTATAGAGGGTAAACCCCCAATTGATCCCTAATACTTTCAAATTGCATTTTAGATAAAGGTTTAGTAAATACATATGTTATCTGATCCTTTGTGCTAACATATTCCACTTTAATAACTTTAGACATAACCTGCTCTCTTAGAAAATGAAATTTAATGGGAATGTGCTTTGTTTTGGAATGCATAACAGGATTTTTAGAAATACTAATTGCACTAGTATTATCACAGAAGATAGGTATAGGTTCATTATAATGAATATGTATATCTTCCATCATCTGTTTCATCC
>ML785477.1:274798-296192 GCA_009831015.1 Picea engelmannii
TTTTGTAATTCAAATTCTAGATTCTCAATTTCTCTTTTAAAATGTTTGCATTCCCTTCTCACTTTTCTTAATTCACTTAAATCACTTACCAGTTCAGCTTCTAGATCAACTTCACCTTCTTCTTCTTCACCAGACTGATCATCATGTTTTTCCATTTCCATAAAAAGTTGTGCATCTAAACTATCATCACTCTCACCAGATTCTGAAATATCACTGTCATCTTTTATACATAGGCTTTTCTTTGAAAAAACTTCTTATGTCTATTCTTGAATTCCTTAGGTTTTCTATCACTGTCTTTTGCATTATCAATATGCTTATTGTAAGGACACTTAGATGCAAAATGTCCTATTCTACCACAACCAAATCATTTTAGAGGAAGCTTACCTGTATACTTTCCAGTACCTCTTTTCAGATTTTTAACAAAATTTGCTTCTTCCACATCACCTTCTGATTCCTCATGACTACTGATTTCTACTTCAACCTTTTTCTTATCTTTCTTTGCTACCTTGAAAGTTTCTTATTTCCTGAAATAATTATCACCAGAGGTTCTCATATCATATGTTGTTAGTATTCCATGTAATTCATCCATTTCTAAAGTATCAAGATCTATTCTTTCTTCTAATGAAAATATTTTTGAATCAAATCTTGCAGGAAGTGATCTAAGTTCATTTTGCACAATAATATTATTATTAATTATTTCTCCTAGACCTCTCATGGTATTAACAACTTCATCAATACGAAGAAAGTAGGTAGCTATATCTTCAGATTCTTCCATTTTTAGGCTTTCAAATTGACTTCTATATGATTGTAGCTTAGCACTCTTTACCTTAGTGTCTCCTTCATATACATTTTTCAATTTATCCCGTATTGCTTTTTTTGATGCGCAATGCATAACTTTAACAAATTTTGACCCAGCTAGACCTCTTAGTATTGCATACATAGCTTTGGAATTACTCTCATAGAGTCTCTTACCTGTAGCATCTATTGGAATGGTTGTTGGGACTTTATATTCATTTAGTACAGCTTGCTACATATCTACTCCTTGAGTTTGTAAAAACAACTTCATCCTGATACTCCAAAAAGATAATTATGACCATCAAATAAAGGCAATCCATGTTTTGTAAATTTTGACTTCTTATCCATTATGAATGATCAAAAATTCCAGTGGTTAAACTGATATCTTGAAGTAACCGGCTCTGATACCAATTGTTGAACAGGATAAGTCAACTGAGAGGGGGGGCGTGAATTAGTTTTATAAAATTTCTTTCATTTTATAATCACATTACTTATTAATCAATAAATCATGCCTTTAACATTTAACTTGCATTAATACATTTAACCAATAAATATATAATACAATAAATGAAACAATGACACAGTGACTTTTCATGAGGAAATCCAAAAAGGGAAAAACCTCTTCTTCTTATGAATGAAAGGCAAGTTCCAACTCCTCTTTACATTCTTATTTTATCTGAGATGCAACCCAGATGAGGTTGATACCTTTGTTTCTTCAGCACATACTGAATGGAAGCTACAACTCCCAGATGTACAAGAACCAACTTGTACAGGAAACTTTTAGAGTCTCCCCTTGCTCCTTCCTACCACCCTGGAATCCTTCTCTGTCACTAAGAATCTGCAAACCAACTCTTATCTTCTCTGTCAAAGATTAAGCATTAAATTTTCTCCTCAAATTTTACAGAGCCATCTTTCTCCCATAATCCTCTCACCCCATCTTTTCTCCTCACTGTCCCTGTATAATTTTATTTGAGATTTATCTTCATTTACAGAATTGAATTTTACTTTAGAGCTACAGTTGTACCATTAATTCCATACACACCAACCTTCATCTCACCAAGTTTCACTTATTTCTACCCTATACATTCAGAGCATACACTCGAACCCTCAAGCTTCGAAGATTCAGTTACAATAACTGAATAACTACCTTACAGTGATTATTATTGGCCAAGGCATCTAGAGGAACAACAACCACACAATCAATTTAAGTATTTAATCCGCACCATTCGATGTAGAAGATGGGTCTCGTGCTTACTCCATATGCCCATTGGTTGTGACCACGAGCCTTTACCAAAAGGTGCTTTCGCGATTCGCATATCGGCAATCCTGAGGTGAAGACATCTTGTCTCTTCATGTTGTGATCTTTGAAAAGGAGCTTTAACTTGGTTCTAGCTCCTCCTTCTCACATGACCAATGGCGGTGACTACAGCCTATATAAAAAGGTGCTTTCAGTGTTTCGACATTTCACATTTCGGCATTTCGGCTTTTAGCATTTCAGAATTTCGACCTTTTTTTGATGAAGTGTTTCGACACTCCAGGTCGCAATCCCCGAAATGATCTGATGGATTCACATTTGATCTAGTGGACATAGATCAGACGGTTCTCATTAACTTCTCGGAGACAGATCAACGGTCATATACAACTCTTATATTACCCCTCCAATGCTTAATCCGACGGACATGACTTAATCATTCATCGAGATAGATAGTTGTTAGGGTTTCAATACTTTGGCCATCAAGTCTTCATGGGTGTCCCTTTCAGTATTTTTCCATTCGGGACTTCGTGATGTTGGAGTTTTTGCTTACCATGCAAAATTCCCGAAATAGACATTCCCGGAGTGACGTATCATAGTGAAGTTACTTAGGATGATGTCTCATGTGCTGGTCAATCTCCAATCTCCGAAATTCAAACTAAGGGTGTTGACTCCTCTTCCCAAGGCTCGTTTCACATGTGACCTCGAGTTATAAACAAAGGCTCACCTCCTGGGTTCTTCACAGTTTTTCGTTTTGGTATGTCGAGAGGCATGTTGATCTCCAAATTTGGAACCACCGTGCCTGTGCAAAATGATCCATGGTGCCTATGCAAACTGACCAACCAACTCCCCCTTTGGAATTTTAAATTTTGACATTGATGAAAAAACCAAGTCCTGTGCAAACTGTGCAAACTGCCATGTGCAAACTGCAAGCACCACCCTGTGCAAAATACAAGCCCTGTCAACAAACTCCTCCTTTGGCATATTCCTATGCAAACTGCAAGCCCTGCCAACAGTTATAACAGGATTTGTACTTGTGCAAAACCCTCCACAAGATCCAAAATTTTGTGTAACTGTGGAAGAATCTACCATTGTCACCTAAGTAGAGACTTCCCTAATTTTAGTGATGGAATAGGTCCACCAAAAGGGAGGCTTCCCTGGTGACCCCAAGGGATCAAATAACAATATTATCCAAACCTGCAACCCCCTATCTTGGTCACATGTTAGTTAGGTCTAGATCTAGGAAAGGGATAGAAGGTAACAAAGTAATTGTTGTACCTGTACGAAACAATAAACAATTTGTATCATAATATAGACAATTACCAAGTTATAGAGTGAAATAAATACCTCTTAGACACTAGACAATCAATAAATTCTATGGTTGTTGCAAATTACAATAGTAAACTAGTTTTGTACCATCAATTAATATGTTACAACAACAAAAAATAAAAATGCTCAGAAATATAGAAATTCACCATGAAAAGTAAGGATTAAATAAGTGTAACATTATTGTTGGCTATCATTTATTCTATGGTCAGTCTTCTCGACCTGTCTATCTGATTTATTGACCCAGGTTTCATGTAATTCATGTTTCCAACAAAGCCTCAAAAACTATCGGCCCTCCTGGTAAACCAGAAGGCAACATAGTACACGAAATGCACTGCGCAGTCTCACCGGAGATAGATTTAAAAGGGGTGGTTGCAAGACTCAGGTGTTTGCAGCCTAGGATTGAGTATGAGATAGGGGTTTGTTAACCAGAGCCATGCACTATGAACTATAAATTTAATCTACCTATTCCTCATGGGTACATATTTCCATTACACATGTTACTTCTCGAGCAGCATATTCGTGTTCCATAACAATGTATTAACTCATTTATTAAGCATAAAAATAACTGCTGAAAGAAAGTAAAGAGATGAATACATTCATTACTTTACATAGTTATTACCATGGTTCACCCCCTTCTGGGCTACATCCACAAATATTTGGTTCTTGGCTCTTTTATTATGGCAGTTTTGCATTTCCAGCGCCATGCGCTTACAATTCCCCCTTATGGGTAAGATCTATATGAGGTGAACTAGATCACACCAGGATATACAACCTGCAAACTAATCCTCATATCTACCTTCTCTCCTCCGCTCTAGCTCAACAACTTACAAAAATGGTACATAACAGTATTGCATAACGCCTCCATTCATGTATTACTCTAATGGAATGTTATAAGAACCTGAACCCTTACAAAACAATCAACTTACTGTAAAAATGCTAACCTAATATGTAGAACTCAATCAACCAACCTCTATATGATACCTACATATCTATATTTATACATTTCGGGCTCTTCAGCCTTCTTACTGAAAATTACCAAAACCCTAACCCTACCGACGTTAGTTCTTCCTCCCATGCACGCGTGTTGTTCTTCCTCCAGCTGTCGCTTTCCTTGTGCACGCTTTCTTGCATGCGCATGTGTTGTTCTTTCTCCAGTTGTTACTTCCGTTTCTACGTGCTTTCTTTCCCATGATCATCCTTCTTTCCACTTCGGCCTGGTGGCAACAGGCCCCCAACACTGACATGTGACTCGTCCCAATTCACCTAATCTTCCTGAGCTGTTTCGATCTCCTCGGTGATTGTCTGGAACTTTTCCTTCAACTCTGTTTCTTTTGTTAGTTCCTGCGTGATCTTCTCCTTAATGGTATCTACTACCTGAACTACCACTTCATCACTCAGTAATCCTGCACATTATGCTTGTGTTTGTGCTATCTGTGTTCGAGCTCCTTCTGCCTGTGTGAGTACTTCTTCTACCCTTTCCTGCAGTGGCTCTATCTAAGCCCGACACTCTTGTTTTTGTGTTTGCGCAGTGATAAGTTCTACTTGCATATTCTTCATCTCCTGCATCCCTTTGACTCGTTCTGGGATTGATATGGTCTTCTACCACTGTTTGATTTCTTAGATCATTGTATTGATCCTCTCCTCTTCCTTGTCCTAGTGTTGGACCTGCGGATCCTCCTCCAACCTTGTCCAAAGTTGCGCTGCTTTATCGAACAATTTCGCTGTTGTGATAACCTGTTGCTCTATCTCCTGCACTTGCATCAATTCTTCCTTCTTCCTTTGCTCCTTTACTTCTGGTGTAGTTGTTGGTGTGAGTTGTTCTTGGAGACCCTCGATCTCCTTCTGATATTGATTAATTTCCTGCACAATCTGGTCGATATTTTTTGTGGTTGGGAGTTCGTTTCCTTGCGCAGTGCTTGGAAGTTTCCCAAAAATATCTCCCACTCTTCATTCCAGTCTAGGACAAAAAATTATGTACTCTGGTTCCCGCCATCCCATGAAGGATATGAGGGTGAGAAACCATGAGTAATGGAATTCTGTGTCAAGGTCCTACACATCCTTGCAATACACTTGGAACAAATTTAACAGATAAGGCGCCCAGCTCACGGAGGTGTCTTCTGCACACTGAGTTGCAACTACGATGACTCCTGCTGGTACTTCATCTTTGTGGCATTTTCTTAAAAATTTACAAGATAAGATCTTTGCGCCCAATTGTGTCACTGCATTGTTGATCCGTTTGATTATAATGCCTCTTGTTCCCTTGGCGGTACCATATTTTTTCTTCATTTCCTCTGCTAACACTTTCTCCTTGAATTTATCGTCCAGAATCAGCACAAGATCCATGCCCCGACTGGGTAGTCCTATAATCTGCACAATAAGCTCAACATTTATGGGGATGGGTTTTTCCAACCATACATCACCTCCTTGTGTGACTGCTAGCAGCTGCTTGACGCATGTTGTCGCGTACTGGCCTCTACCAAAATGTGGAAATTTGAGAAAACCTAAAATTCTTGTTTTGTCCAGTCTGGTTGCCCATTGATGTGGTTGGCTAATCATTTCTCCAAGTTGGTTTACAACTATGTTCTGCATAAAAACCCTTGGCGCAAGTTCCAGGTACTTGGCTTCATCTGATACGTCATGGTCGGAATACTTGAGCTTCCCGATGTGACCAAGTAGCCACGGATCTACCTGTACTCCATCTGGTATGCGCGGTAGCACAATTTTTGTTGCCAGTTTCTTGCGAGGTGAGATCGGTCTATGAACTTTGTCTTCCTGTTGTGGTGGTTGTTTTGAAGTTCCATCAACTCTTGGTTTCTCCCTTGTAAGTCACTCTGGCCAAGCCGAGGTAGTTCCAGCGGTCTCCTCTGTTGGTTGACCTAGGCTAGGTGCTTGCCACTCGTCTGGTTTCCCTTCTGCTCCCAGATTTTGTGTCGTTTCGTTAACTTCCATGGTTGCTTCAATTCTTTCTGGTTGTACTTCCCGTTGGGTTTTCGCTTCCTTGTTATGAGGCTCCTGTATCGCTGCTGGCGTATCCTCTTTCATGGCCTTTGCTTGTCGTTGTTGAATCTCTTATAGTATTGGTGTAGAGTTCACCAGTATCATCTCTTGGGATGGGATCTCATCGATATCAACGATCTCTGGTTGTTGCTGCTCGTTTTCTTCCAACAGTCCTCATGAATAATACTTAACTAATATTTCCTGAACTAGATCCTCTAGTTGTTTCTCCTACGGTATATGTACTTCTTGATGTCGGAATTCCTCTGAAATTCGGTTGTCTAAACGATGGTGTTCTCTTTGGTGTATTAATCGCACATGGGTTTATGGGTTCCACGCTGACATTAATATGGATAGGATGGTTGCCTTCTCTTCCCATTCTTGGGCCTCTTGTTTTCCTCTCTTAAGTTGTGTGCATGATTTCCTTAATCTGCTCCACAGCCCGGAGATCCTCTACCTCTTCCTCATCGCTCACCAAGCCTTCCCTCGTGGATACAGTTCTCTTCTTGGTATTCACCTTATATTGGTAGGGTACTCCGCTACGCATCATTCTTGATGACGCCAAGACCCACTTAAGTTGGTCGTCATCCATCAAGATTGGGTCCAAGAGTTCCTCCTCCTTCTTGCCTTTATCCTCACCTTCTTCCATTTATACTCTCTCTGTCAGTGCTTCCCCCCCTTCCCCCATGCATGCAGGGAAGTCTAGTTGTCTGATTCCATTGTCATTACACCTTTGTTATATAGAAATATTTTAATAGAAGTATACAGTGATTGAATGTACCTTCCTCAAGGTTTGCATAGAAATTCTTGCTCTGCTGTGTTGTATGACTTCGTTGTGTCTACCACAAACTCTGTGATGAAGCCTTCCACAATACTGTCAAGCCAAAATTCAACTGTGCGGGTGAATTTGTTGTTCGCCTGCTGTAACTGCTCAACCTGTACTGGGGTCCAATCTAGCTATCGGATCTGGTTCATTGCATGGTTTTCTTTCAACCTTAGTATCCACTCCTATAGTAGGTGGGGAAAATCACAGAAAAAGACTTTGTGTAAATCTGTAAACATGTATTTATCCAAATATTTGTGAGGTGTGATGCTAGGGTTTCTATTGTCTTTCTGGGAAAAATCTACCTCTTTGGTTCTCAACCAGCCTTCAATTTCTTCTTTCGTGGGGTTCCAAGGTCTCAACATTCCCTTCTAGTGGCTCAATGCTCTTATTGTTTCACTCATTCTTTTCTCGTGCACTCTATCTCATCTATTCTGTCCTCTCTTGTTCCTCTTAACACAACAACATAACCATTTGTTGGCTATCGTTTATTCTCCGGTCGGTCTTCTCGACTTGTCTATCTGAGTTATTGACCCAGGGTTCATGTCATTCAGGTTTCCAACAAATCCTCTAAAACTATCGGCCCCTCCTATTAAACCAGAAGGAAACACAGTACACGGAATGCACTGCGCAGTCTCACTCGAGATAGTTTTAAAAGGGGTGGCTGCAAGACTCAGGTGTTTGCAGCCTAGGATTGAGTATGAGATAGGGGTTTGTTAACCAGATCCATGCACTACGAACTATGAAGGTAATCTACCTATTACTCACGGGTACATATTTCCATTACACAGGTTACTTCCTGAGCAGCATATTCGTGTTCCATAACAATGTATTAACTCATTTATTAAGCATAACAATAACTGATGAAAGAAAGTAAAGAGATGCATACATTCATTACATTACACAATTATTACTGTGGTTCACCCCCTCCTGGGATACGTCCACAAATATTTGGCTCTTGGCTCTTTTATTATGGCAGTTCTGCATTTCCGACGTCGTGCGCTTACAATTCCCCTCTTATGGGTAAGATCTATATGAGGTGAACTAGATCGTACCAGGATCTACAGCGTGCGAACTAATCCTCAGATATACCTTCTCTCCTCCGCTCTTGCTCAACAACTTACAAAAATGGTACATAACAGTATTGCATAACGCCTCCACTCATGTATTACTCTAATGGAATGTTATAAGAACCCTTACAAAACAATCAACTTATTGTAAAAAATCCGACCTAATATCTAGAACTCAATCAACCAACCTCTATATGATACCTACGTATCTATATTTATACATTTCTAGCTCTTCATCCTTCTTACCGAAAATTACCAAAACCCTAACCCTATCGACATTAGGTCTCCCTCCCATGCACACGTGTTGTTCTTCCTCCAGCTGTCGCTTTCCTTGTGCACACTTTATTTCATGCGCGCGTGTTGTTCGTTTTCCATATGTTACTTCCATTTCTGCACGATTTCTTTCCCACGATCGTCCTTCTTTCCACTTCGTCCTAGTTCCAACAATTATCCAATTTCTAAAAGTATTTTTTGAGTAGTTTAAGCCGCTTATAAATGAGTGTATGTAACACACTAAAGTAGTTTTCAGTGGTTGTAGAAATTTTTTACAACAACAACAATAAATAGTAGTAGTTTGCTAGAGTTAGAGTTATAAATGTTAGTAGGATGTTTGAGAGAGAGAGTATTAAATTTAAATGTTATTTCAGCCACAAGAACACCTCTAGACTAGTGTCGTTATCCTCTAGGGTTTATGGAGTCACAAATGCATTAGCTTGAAGAATGAGAAATGAAACAAGAGAGGTAAGGTATAAACCCTCAGGTACAAACACACTTGGGCCTTAGGTTTTAGACTTTGGGGAAGAAAGTACCTAGGTCGCAAACACTCTTGGGCCTTCGGTATCGTTTTTCCCCTCTTCTAGCTTCACTTAGGTCAATGATCAAATTCTAGGGTTAAAACCCTAAAGTGAAAACACTTTTGGGCCTTAAGTTTTCAACCCTAGTAAAGAATAATTCACAAACTTGGACAACTAAGACTTTATGAGGGAGAGAAACACTAATGTCTCCCTCTTAGGGTTTCAGCAAGACAAGAAAACTTGCAACAAGTTAGCAACTTAACCTTTAGCATTAGAAAGAAACATAAATTTGCAGAAAATTAATTCTTCCAAGTATCAAGAGCATGAAACCCTAATTGTAGAAAATATCCATCCAAGAGAGAAAACCATCCATAAATATCTTTCCACAAGACTAGCGCATGAGTAAAAGAACCAAAGAGAGAGAAAATAACAAACTTTTAGAGAGGTTCTCCTCTACCAAATGGTGAGGAACGTGATGATGAAATTAAATCCTAGCACAAACCTTTTATACGAGGTAAACCCTACCGCTTTTTCCACAAGATAAAGTGAAATGACAAATAATCCATGATTTAAGTGGGGTTGACCCCTCAATTAGTCTCTACAAATAATAAAATTGAAAATAAGCCATCATAAATGCCACACGTGTGGTGATTTCAAGCCTCCCAAAGCCATGCAAAATCATATCAAGGTGAAATGATGGAAAAGGGTGCATCTCATCGTCTATGGTCATGCTCAATCATCGGTGGAAGCCAAAGTGACATCAAGCCCCATCATCATAAAACCCTTGAAGGTGACATCATCATCAAATGGAGGCCAAATTCAAGGGTCTAGTACACTACGTCCAAGGTAAAAAAAAGGTTGCATCTCATATCTGCATGGTATCCAACTATCAACTGATGCAACATCCCTAATCCAGTGAGTAATAATCCATGGGGTAGACAACCGAACATGTGGGATTTTAGCATATTTGTGTGTCGTCATGACCAAATCTTCCAAAACCAAGCCCATATGTCCATCATCCAAGGTCTTAACGATGTGAGAGCTCATGTCAGAAGGTTCCAAGTGATCTAGACAAATATCAGTTTCCACCCACCTATTCAACTAGTTTAAAGAACAATTTTCCATTTTGGCAGCTTTTTACAATTTTTCGGGTCCCAAACATTTGGGGCCATTTCGAGGGCCTAAACAACGTTTTTTTGGAATTTTGGGGGGCCTAGGGTTGTCAATGACATACCTTAGCCCTCAATGGAAGTCGTTCTCCTTAGATAACCCTTTATGACGAGGTGTCAAATGCCCCAAACAAATATCGTATGAAAAATTTATGCCCTCGGGAATTTGACGTGTCAACTACCCCCCTCAGGGCCCACAAACCTTTTGGCGTTTAATCTTCTAGGGTTATGGTTTTGGATGTTTAGGTTTTTCTCACTTATGTTTTATGTTAAAAATGCCTTTGAAAACTCATTGTAAAAAAATCTTCTAGCAAATGAGCATAGTCGTCACATCTCTTCTCAAAGATAAGCTACCACCATTCTAGTGAGTTCATTCACTCTGTGTTTTTACAGTTTCTGTACTTTTTTTTATTAATATAAATTGTGTATTATTGTATCTTCACCTTCATTTAGCTCTCAAAATAATCTGGATCAATGGTATCAGAGCAAGCTTCTCCTTTTCATTTCTTAGTGCATGTCCCTGACAAGGTCAATATATAGAGAGTTGGATCTCGAGCTAGTTTCTCTTGAGGGCAACCACTATCGCCAACCCAAGTGGCCTCCCATGGTGGAAGAAAATAGATATGAGGGAGAAAGAGATTATGTTAATCTGTTTCTCAAGGAATCCCTCACGTGACAGAGGGACGAAATGATGGAGAATTTTTTCCAAATCCTTCGATGACTATCAATAACAACAGTTGTGTCTTCATCAAGAAACCACTTTGGAGGCACCTCCCCTTTCAAGGTACAAGTTAATTTTTATATTCATGTGTTTGAAGGTCATATAGATGTGGATGCTTTGGAAAAGTGGTTAAATATGCTAGAAGCTTATTTCTCTATCCACAATTTTTTCGACAGGGAAAATATCACCTTTTCACTCCTTAAGGTTGCCCCCCATGTCAAAAATTGGTGGGAAACTTACTGGAAGACAAATTCCACAGAGGAGTCTAGAATATTTGGGGTTGAACCCACTTGGGATTTTCTTATGGATGCGGTTAAGGAACAATATTACCCTATTGAAAACTATGATGACCAATACATGAGATGGACCACACTGCATCAAGAGAGGGGCCAAACTGTGTCGGAGTTCACAAATACCTTCCATACCTTACGCACCAAGCTGGGTACCAAAGACTTTGAGTGACATTTGTTTCTTAAATACAATGAGGCTCTACAAAGGTACATCCAAACCGAAATGGAGTTTCTATACATCTCATCACTGGGATCCTCTTATCGATATGTTGTCAAAATCGAGCAGAAATTTAAGCAACAAAACAAGAGGGAGTTCGGGTTTGAAAATATGAAACAACTGAAGTATGGTAAAGGTAGCCCTAGCTCATAGAATAGCCAACCTCAAGACAACTAGTCCAAGCCACATGAAAATAAGGGTAACAAAAAGATGAATAAGGACGCTAGGAAGTGGTGAACATTCCACAAAATCCATTGGCACAACACCGACGAATGTCACTAAAAAAAGTCATTGGTGGCTGAGCTCAAAGAAAAAGAGTCGAGCCTCGACTCGAACTCTGATTCAAAAAATAATAAAAGGAGACAGGTCATTGATGCAGAACCCACTACTATTGTCGTGACCACAACAATCTAACCAGAAGAACCAGAGGATCCTGAGGAGGGGGGGAACCTATTCCATTCATAGATGTGGGTGAAGGGGGCCTTTTTGAATTTCATTGTTGATAACGGAAGATAAAATAACCTCATCTTAGTAGAGGTCATCAAGAAGTTGGATTTGTTGACAACAACACACCCGCAACCATACAACATCGGATGGATTCGCTAGGGATGAGATCTTTGCGACAACCAATAATGTCTCCTATCCTGTGACATCAATCCCTTCAAGGATGAGGTATTGTGTGATGTTTCCCCACTGGAAGTATTTGATGTTCTGTTATGCCATCCATATATGTGGAAGCGTAATGTTGTTTATGAGTATTGATCTCATAGTGTCATTGTTACTATGGGGGGGTAATCTCTATAGGATACCAGAGGCAATTTCGACTATTGTCTCGACAAAACAACATCGCAAAGTAATATCTCATACCGCAAAGTTTATCCTATTCACTATCCAGTCAAAAGGTGAACATAAGTACACTGCAACCACTACAACCTCATTCCAAGACATTTATATCCAACAGAAGCAGATAAAAAATATTGTATAAGATCACAAAGATGTTCTTCCTTCACCTATGGGGGTGCCTTTGCACTTCCCAATCAATCCAAGCTATAACAGTCGATCCCTTCATAGCTCTATTGGCCACAATTCTTTTCAGGCGTGCTTAGGGTTCCAACCATTAGCCCCCTCTGATATAGCTCTTCATGATGCATCTTCACCGACATAGTCCTCCCAAAATTAGGTAGATTGTGTAGCTAGATTGGCTTAATGAATCCAACCCCTCTAGCAACAGGTTCACGACAAGCTTCAACAAGCTAAGCAAGACATCTTTTGCAACAAGGAAAGCAACTCACCAAGGTTCAGATTCAACAAAATATTTCCCATCTCCCACGGGAACTTGACGCAATGGGTACCATTTCATCCTAACAGGGGAGGAATGATCCAGACATATATCGGTGACCACCCACCTACTCCATTGGCTCAAAAAAAGAATTTCCATTTTGGAAGTGTTTTACATTTTTTCGGGTCCCAAACTTCTGGGGCCGTTTTGAGGGCCTAAACGACGCTTGTTTTTGGAAATTTTGGGGGATAGGGGTTGGTAACAGCATATTTTTCCTTCAGTGTAATTTTTACTCCTTTGCTAGACCTTTCCGACGAGGTATTGAACACCCCAAACATATATCATATGCAAAAGTTATGCCATCGGGAAGCTGACGTATCAACTACCCCCATCGAGGCCCACAAACATTTTGGCATTTCATCTCTTGGGGTTAGGGTTTTGGATGTTTAGGGATTTCTCATTTATTATTTATGTTAAAAAATCCTTTAGATCCTCATTGTAAACAGATCTTCTGGTGAATGAGTTTAGGTGTCACATCTCTTCTCAGAGATAAGGTGCCACCAGTCTAGCGAGTTCATTCACTCTATATTTTTGTTGAAAATATGAGCTCAAAACACTTAGTTAAATATTGATTTCAACCTCCAATATCACTATCAATGTAATGCAATAAAATACTATCATTCTACAAAAGTATATGAGAAGAAATACATTAACTAAGCAATAAAACAATAGCGGAAAAACAATGAACAATAGATAAATCCCACACTTGAACACTAGAAATTTTGGGCAATGCCCCTGGAAAAACCCAACTTGGGAAAACCAGTTCAAGGATATTTTTCTTATTGAGCTCAGAGAAACATTATATCGGAGTTTACAACAACAAATAATGAACAAAAATAATTCTCGAAAAATGTGTCAACAAACCTCCTAGATTTGCATGTTAAAAACCACACAAAACAGACCTTAATTTATGTAGAGTATAGTCCTTTTAATAACAAATACAACCTCGATTTTTGTGCACTTAGTAGTACTGTTCTACACTAATTTTGTACAATAAGACACCTAGAAACTTGTGCCCTCCTCTTCCGTCGATTTATGCCCCTCCATGTAGTTGTATGACCTATAAAACAGTGGTGTACGACCTCCTTTTTCACTATTGTCAACTCAACATTTAATGTTGCAATTTTTGGGAAAGCATGCCCTCTTCTCCTCTTGGAAAATGCACCCTCCTTCAGTTGTACGACCTCTTTCCTTCCTTGGAAAATTTTCCTCTACTCTAGTTGTATAGACCTCCATCTTCTCCTTGGAAAATCCACCCTCCTCTTGTTGTTACTCTCACTTCTCCATGAGCTCAATCTCTCTCTTGAGAAAAGTGACTCTTCACCTCCCCGCTCAGGCTCTCTTCAAAGTGTGTGCCCCCCTTCTCCACTAGAGCTACCTTTATACATTTCCAATGTGTAACTGCCCTAACCCTTGGTATTCCAATGAGATTGGTGGTCAAGATCAAATATTTCACTCATGAGATCAACGGCCGTGACTTAATTGTCCGTTGAGATTACTTAAGTCACTTAAGTGACCCACACCCTCATAAAGTCACTTTACAAATTAAAATATTAAAAGGCTCAACTTGAATTTATAAAATCACTTTATAAAGTCACTAGGGAGAAATGTGCTCGGTCACTTCCGCATGTTGGGCACCTCCTATGCAGAAGTACCTCTGAGCTACCAAATCTAACAATTTTTACGGTCTGTACATTTATTTCATTAATAGAAATTATGTATTACTATATCTTTGTGTTTCTTGCAATACTTTTGTGTATTTCATTGCTATATGTCCACCTTCATTTCGTTCTCAAAATAATCTAGATCGCCAAGTCACTAAGTGAGTCACCTCTCTGCATCACACATTGTAAAGTCCCACAATAAGGGCACAACCTCCTAGGTGAAAGCCTAAGACGTCCCTCAAAGAACCATGTCAAAGTGATCCAAATCAAAACAAAATATAAGACAAGGTAAACCAATGTTCATAAGAGATATAGTCCTTGAGTCATGCAAAGTAAGTTGTTACTTAAGATATAATCCATGTAAAGAATTCACCTCAGTATCCCCTTCAAGCATCACATCGGCTCAAGAATTTATGTGAGTTGGAAAGTTTGAATTGTTGGGTATGTGTTATATTCTTTGCATGTGTGTGTGTGTGGGTGTGTTAGATTTGACAACTGCATCTGACGATCCCTCTAGTATTTCTCTTTGTGTCATGTGTGTCGAACGCTTCCTAGGGGGTCCCAGGGGGGGGCAAGTATGGCCCCCCTGGTTATGCGCAACATTCGGCACTAGGCGGTAGCCCGAGGCAGTGCCCCAAAATTTTGTTTTTGGGTGGTTTTTTCTATTTTTAGCGGTTTTCTAAATTAATCATGGATTAAGGGATTATGGTTTTGGTATCTACGAAATACCTAAAAACATTGTATATATTGTATGGTGAATGGTGAAATTCAAGATAATGAATATAAGAGAGGTTTTCCCTGGTTGAGGGTTTCCGGTATAAATCTTTGTGTACTATGTGTATGAGCCATTGATTAAATTTTGTTTTGCTTAAGAATCTATATGCATTTCTTTACTTCACAGGTTTAAAACTTACATGTGGTATCAAAGCTCGTTTTTGGCTTCAGAGGAACGCCTTTGTTGTTGAGGGTTTGGATCGGTCTTGATAGATCAAGTTTATCTTGGGTCTGTGATAAACCTGGGTTTAGTGGGAGCTTTTGTAGTGGTTATTCGAGTGTATAAAGAGGAATGGAGAGCTCTTCTAGAACCTAGATAGAGAATTTCAATGGTAAAAACTTTGATCTATGAAAGCTCAAGATGGAGGACCTTCTCGTGGACAAAGAACAATGGATCTATGAAATCCTACTGGCACACAGACGACTGGTACACAACCTACTAGTACAAAAACTACTAGTACACCACCTACTGGTATGTCAAAGGAATATTGGGATAAGTTGGATAGAAGAGTAAGGAGTATTATTCAACTCTGCCTGGCAGATTCGGTGTTGTTGAATGTCTCGGGAGAATCTACATCCAAGGACCTATGGAATAAGTTAGGGAAATTGTATGAATCAAATTCCCTAGTAAACAAGTTGTTTCTTTGAAAGAAGTTGTATCATCTTAGGATGGAAGATGTAGATTCTGTGACAGAACATCTAAATTCCTTTAATACTCTGGCAATACAACTTGTCTCTGTTAATATTACGATTGCAGAAGAAGATAAGTGTATTACTTTGTTATGTTCTTTGCCAGACTCTTGGATAATCTGGTTGTAGCGATTGGTAGCACCACTCAATCTACATTGAAGTATGAGGATGTAGTTTCATCCTTGTTATCTGAAGAGATGAGGTGGAAAATCATGGATAGTCATATCGCAGATGCTTTATTTGCAAGAGGTCGTACCCAAGACAGGAATCCTGGTAAGCCTTCGGGGGAGAGATCTAAATATACAGGTAGATCTAAGTCTCTAGGAAAATATTAAGGAAATGTTGGAAGTGTGGTAAAACAGTGCATTATAAGAAAGATTGCAAGTCTAAGAAGGTGAAAAACCAAAGGGCTCTGATAGTATCTCTTCCACAGAGGCGAAAACCTCCACTGAAGAAGGAGTTGATGTTTACCTGGAATCTACAGGTACACATGCAGACCATGATGTATGGTTGATCGAATCAGGTGTGTCATACCATATGACTCCTCACAGGGAGTGGTTCTCTGAATATGAAAAATATGATGGTGATGATGTATTCCTAGGAGATGACTCAACAACAAAAATCACGAGATGTAGAAGGGTTAAGTTGATGCTAAAAGATGGAAGGATTATAACTCTCCCTGGGGTTCTACACATTCCAAAACTAGCCAGGAGCCTAATATCTGTAAGCAAGTTGGATTATGCAGGAGTGGATACTGTATTGGGAAAGGGCACTTGCAATATGGTACGAGGATAAATGGTGTTGACGAGGGGAGCTCAGTGTGGACCTCTATACAAGTTGTTGGGAAGCACTTATACTAATGGGTGTAACAGTTATGTTGTCCCTGAGCAAAGAAATGAAGGAGAAAGACCAATATTGTCCCTAAAAAGAAGACCATGTTGTGGCATCAAAGACTTGGGCATATTGGAGAAAAAGGCCTTCGAACACTACACGGTAAAGGTATGGTTGAAGGTTTGTCTAATTGCACTTTGGATTTTGATTTCTGTGAACATTGCATGTATGGTAAACATAATCGAGTAAGATTCTCATATGGTGCTACAAGAGCAAAGGGGATCTTAGAGTTGACACACAGTGATGTGTTTGGACATGTTCTTGTTCCATCCCCATGTAAATTTGTGTATTATACTTCATTCATATATGATTTCTCAAGGAACACATGGATTTATTTTCTTAGAAAGAAATATGGGGTATTTGATAAATTTAAAGACTTTAAGGTCCTGGTAGAAAATCAGACAGAAAATAAAATAAAGGTATTGAGAACAGATAATGGTGGAGAATTATGTGGAAATGAATTCAAAGAATTATGTAAGAAGTGTGGTATAGAAAGGAAAAAGAATACTCCATACACTCCTCAGAAGAATGGAGTTACAAAAAGGATGAACATGACAGTGATGGAAAAAGAAAGGAGCATGCTCAACAGTGCCGAGTTAGGACATGAATTTTGGGTAGAGGCAGTGAGTACAACATGTTACCTGGTCAATCGATCACCTTCATCAGCGTTGGATGATAAAAATCCACATGAGGTATGGACTGAAAAGAAACCCTCTCTTCAACATCTTAGAGTGTTTGGTTGTGATGCTTATGTACATGTTCCAAAGGAAAATAGGAGTAAGTTGGATAAAAAGGCTAAAAAGTGTATATTTATTGGTTATAAAGATGGTGTGAAATTTTATAAGATTTGGAACCCATATACCGAGAAGACTGTTTACAATCGAGATGTTGTTTTCAGAGAGGTAAAAGATGTTTCCAAACAAGAATTCCTACTAAGGCCAGAAGAACCTAAGAAAATAGAGCTTGTGCTGGATGATGCAAAATCTGAATCATATGAAGAAGATGAAGCAGAAGAAGAAGAATAACTTCATACCCCAGTATTGAGGAGATTAGTGACATAAAGAAGGCAACCAGAAAGGTATAGTCCACCTAATTTACGTTCCAATTTTGCTTTATCTATTATTGATGATGATCCCAAAACTGTCAGGGAAGCAGTGAATTTAGAGGATAGTAAACTATGGAAGAAGGCCATGGTTGAAGAAATGGATGCCTTGGATAAGAATGAGGCATGGGATATAGTTAAGTTGCCAGCTGTAAGAAAATATGTTGGTAGCAAATGGTTGTTTAAGAAGAAGTTTAATGTAGAAGGAAAAGTGGAGAAATACAAAGCTCGGTTAGTAACAAAAGGTTATTCCCAGGTAGAGGGAATTGACTTTGGTGAAATTTTTTCTCATGTTGCTAAGTTAACTTCTATTAGATTTTTTTTATCTATTTTTGTTGCTTTTGATCTTGAAGTGGAACAGATGGATGTGAAGACAACATTCCTACATGGGGATCTGGAAGAAGAAATCTACATGAAGCAGCCAAAAGGCTTTGTAGTGAAGGGAAAGAGAGAGTTGGTCTGTAAGTTAAAGAAGTCACTATATGGTCTGAAGCAATCACCTAGGATGTGGTACCAAAAGTTTGACACATACATCCTTGGATTGGGATTTGTGAGAAGCAGGACTGATCACTATGTATATTCCAAGCAGGTTGGTAATCACTTCATTTATGTAGTGTTGTATGTTGATGACATGTTGTTGGTAGGAAATAACATGGATGTTATCAAGGAGGTGAAATCACAACTATCCTCCAAATTTGACATGAAGGATCTCGGTGCTGCTAACTTCATTATGGGAATGGAAATTAAAAGATATCATGCAAACAAGAAACTCTAGTTGAATCGGAGAAAATATGTTGAGACGATATTGCAAAGGTTTAATATGTATGGAAGTAAACTGGTCAAGGTTCTTATTCCTATAGGTGTAAATTTATCAACATATCGGTGTCCCAAGACACAGGAAGAAGAAGAGGACATGTCCCATGTTCTGTATGCTAGTGCAGTTGGCAGTTTGATGTATGCAATGGTTTGTACTAGACCATACATTGCACATGCAGTGGGAGTTTTGAGCAGGTATATGTCAAAACTGGGAAAGGAGCATTGGACAGCAGTAAAGAGGGTCTTCATGTATTTGTGTGGCACTACCAATTATGGATTATGCTACCAAGGAAGACTAGGATTGGACATAGTGGTGGACATACATGGCTTTTTTGATGCAGACTGGGTTGGAGACCTAGATCGCAGAATATCTACAAGTGGGTATGTGTTTAACCTATTTGGAGGAGAAATCAGTTGGATGAACAACATACAGGTTGTAGTGGCACTCTCAACTACATAAGTTGAATACATGGTAGCCACTCATGCACGCAAGGAAGCAGTATGGTTACAGATATTGTGTTCACGTATTGGGTTGGTACAACAAGCAGTGAGATTAGATTGTGATAGTCAGAGTGAAATCTTCCTGGCAAAGAACCAAAATTATCATTCGAAGACAAAGCATATTGATGTTCAATATCACTTTGTGAGAGACATGGTTGAGGAAAAGAAGGTGTTGCTGAAAAAGGTTGACACTTTGAATAATGTTGCAGATTCATTGACAAAGTCTGTGAGCATAGAAAAGTTCTCTCGGTGTAGAATAACAATGGCCATTACTGCCCTGGATTGTTGACTATATAATCTTGTGGACCCCTAGATGCAAAGAAGACAACAAGTGGCAGAATGTTGGGTATGTGTTATATTATTTGCATGTGTGTGTGTGGGTGTGTCAGATTTGGAAACTGTGTCTGAAGATCCCTCTAGTAGTGCTATTTGTGTCGTGTGCATCAGGCGCTTACTAGGGGGGGCCAAGTATGCCCCCCCTTGGTTACGGGCAGTGCCCCAAAATTTTGTTTTTGGCCGACTTTTGCTATTTTTAGCAGTTTTCTAAATTAATCCCAGATTAAGGGATTAGGGTTTTGGTATCTACAGAATACCTAAAAACATTGTATATATTATATGGTGAATGGTGAAATTTGATATAATGAATATAAGAGAGGTTTTCCCTGGTTGAGGGTTTCCGGTATAAATCTTTGTGTACTATGTGTATGAGCCATTGATTAAATTATGTTTTTCTTAAGTATATATATGCATTGCTTTACTTCACAGGTTTAAAACTTACATGAATATGGGAGGGCCTTCATCCAACCCTATTAGGTGTTCCAACCAAGATAGTGAAAGAAAATATCCAGGTAGAGGGATAGGTCCCGAGCGAAATAGTGAAAGAAAGAAACCCTTGAAGAGTAAGTGTGATAGTGATATGAATTTGGGCTTACTTCATGGCTTATCATGTCACTGAATCCATTTATATGAGTGCCTTTTTAGAGGGATACCTTGTAGATTGAGATAGACTTTCCTTGGTGATTTTTTCATTATGAACCCCTTAGTTTTCTTTTGATACCCGTTAATTATTTTTCAAGTCCCCTTTATAGGTTTCAAGCTCTATTCTTTCATTTTTTTCATCGGGCTAAAGTCATGTTATAAGTGTGCATTCATTGCACCAGGAAAAGGGGCGATTAACATTAGAGTGGGTAGAGATCAAGTTGGAATGTGGATTTAATAGGCATCCTTTATCATTTTTTACATAGCATACTTACAACAATTGCATCAACCTCTAGGCCTTCATCCCCTTCTTCTCCTACGAGAATGAACCATGACCATTACCAAAGTTTAGTACAATATGGCAGGCTCTAGGATGGAAAGTGTTAAGTATGGTGGGGAACATGATGTTACCCTTGTGAGGGCCCCCGAGGATTACCCCTTTTCTCTAGGTGGTGAAAACACGAGACTAGGGCACAAAAGATGACAACCGAGGTGAAACAAGGAAACAAAAAAAATTCCCAAGCCAGTGATCCATTATCCAACTTCAACCAATGATCCTCATCCACATGTCCAATAAATTAAGCACAAGAATTTTCATTAAAGAAGGACTAGCATGCCTCGTGGTGACACTAGCTTACCATCTCCCATACATTGAGTTGTCTTGATGTGATGAGTTTAGTTTATCTATAGTTGTAAGAGGAAATATGAGTGGGGATGTTAGTCTATCATCTATGGACATGTTGATCATCATCATGGTCGGGTTCATTGTCTCCTTTGAGATCCAAACATGATCTCCTCTAGATACCCCTAGGCATGGGGGGGGTAACAAGTACCATTATCCCACAAGCCCTAGTCGCTTGCACTCTCTCAACAATTTTTTATTTTGTTTCAACTCATGTGCGACATCTAACATCATTGCATCAGAATCACCTGGTCATAATGAAATTGATACCTTTTTTTCCTCCGTATTACATTCCAAAGAACACATTCTTGAGGCCATGCTGGCACTAGACTACCCATGGGATTGAGACGAACAAAGTTTGCTCACACAAGATTAATCCCAAAATATCTGGAATATGGTAACCAAATCCATATGGACAAATATATATGTAATAAGAATGAATAATAAGATATAGATGAGATTACAATTGAGAATGAGGGCCTGCTTATATACCCACGCAGGGG
>ML785477.1:303051-328545 GCA_009831015.1 Picea engelmannii
TATGGCAACAGATTTTTTTATTTTTTTTTTCTTAAATTATTCTTTTATGGCCAAAGCTTGTGTGGTCAATGGGGATTTTTGGTCAATGACCTGGGTTGGGAGAAACTCCAAAAAATTTTAGTGTGACCAAAGGTCAGATTGTAGTCAAGGACCAGATTTAGAGAAACTCTAAAAATTTTGTGTTTGGCTAAAAGCCCAATTATGGTCAAGGACCAAGATAATCAGAGAAACTCTGAATATTTGAATGGCCAAAAGCCGATTTTTGGTCAAAGACCTTGGAATCGGAGAAGCTCCGAAATGAAGGGGTTGGCTAAAAGCCGAATCAGACAAGATCTGATAAAAGGGTGGCCAAAGGCCGGGATCAAAAGGCTCTGATACCAAATGAGACGAACAAAGTTCGCTCACACAAGATTAATCCCAAAATATCTGGAATATGGTAACCAAATCCATATGGACAAATATATATGTAATAAGAATGAATAATAAGATATAGATGAGATTACAATTGAGAATGAGGGCCTGCTTATATACCCACGCAGGGGTGCCCTTTACCAATAGTCATGTCCTTTGAGACATGACCTTTCATTATTAATATTTATTAGTTATTAATTATTATGTTATGAATATCTATGATATATGTATATTTATTTTCATAACAGGGATGCAATGCACCATCAATCATTCTTCCTCCATCGGGATGTTTTTCACACCATTGACAACACCAACGTTTGTGCAGTGGAAACTAAGGACTTCCTTCCTCTAGGGAATATAGATTGGTTCAAAAAACCAATTCCCTCCTGGATTCTTTTGAAGAAGGGAACATGGCCAACATTTTCCCTGTCATTAAGGTGGAAATTTCCATCAAACCAGGCATTGTCAAAGAACTCACCCTCAATGTTGCATGTCCCACTAAAGAAGTCCTTACCTATAAGACTCGTTTTCAAGAATATCGTGAAATTTTTTCTTTGTCATAAACCAAAATGCCTAGCCTCGACCCAACTATTATTGAACACAAAATTGATACATGGAAAGGTATTGCGTTGGTCCACCAAAAAAAACGACCCCTGCGTCCTTCAAAAGTGTTGGTTATCAAAGCTGAAATCAACAAGTTATGTATTGTTGGGTTCATATACCCCATTGCGTACACATCAAGGATCTCTAACCCCATCCTCGCTAATAAACAAAATGGGAACCATTCGCATTTGTACCAATTGGGATTCAAATTAATATAAGACACCATCCTCCACCCCTTGGGGAACCTTCTCATATCGCGTTATGTGCTTCGAACTAAAAAACGTTAGAGCCACCTTTCATCAGGCAACGACTTATGTATTTCAATCCTTCATCCATTCAACTAACACAGAAACACACCCATGGGGCCCCTACCCTTCATTTTTTATCAAGCACTTGTGCCCCCATAAGGCCCAACCATCTTTTAACTGGTGCACCTGTTTTTGTGCATGCTCAATCAACCCAATCTATTTCATTTATTTTTTAGATTGTATAAAATGTCTTTTTTATTTTCAATATGCAGATAGACTTAGGTTATCATATACGATGGCACCATTTTTTCACTTGGTTGAATCCCTTGTCTCCCTTGGTTGGGGAATTCTTACTAAACAAACTTAGTCTACAAATACCCATCTCATTGGCCAAACCTCAACTAACCTGTAATGCCCCTTTCCTTTTGATGACTCCAAGAGGAGCAACTGAGTAGCCTATACTGGTTCTTGTAGGCTATAGTTGGGAGAAAAGGGGAATAAAAAGGATTATTTAATGTCATTTACCATAAAAAGCATATGTGAAAGTGACATTAGATAATAAAAGAAGCAAAAAGGGGTTTCAAGTGACTTAAGTGATTATTAAATCAAAAATTAGGGAAAAGTCACTTAATAATTAAAGTGAACGAGAAATTAGATCAGAGGGGATATAAAAGGAGAAAATCGACTTAGTTTCTCATTATGCATATTGTGAATTGGAAATTAGTACCCAAAGAGGAATCATGCAATTTCCTTCTTGTTTTTTGGTTTTGTAGATGAAACCACCACCATTGATAGAGTTCAATGTTGAAAGATACACCCTTTTCTGTTGAAAGGATCACACAAGTTCTTCATCAAGCTATAGGTTCAAGTTACATCGGTAGAGAGTTCCAACGCAAGCTAGTGTGTAGGTTTTTCAGTTGCAGTGTGAGGTTTTTGGGAAAGATTTACTCGCATTCAAGGGCCGCTAGGCCCAACTAGTTAGATAGAGATAAAATAATTCATACCCATTTGAGAGTAGACCAGAGCAATTCCAATGAGACAGATATCACGATTTTATGATGAGTGAATCACCCAGATCATGCCAGTTTACCAGTTTTCATTACGTGGGGGTTTGGACATCCATCCGAGGTTCTGACAGTACAACGGAGAGAATATATCCCATATCTGAGGTAGGTAAAGTGTGTTAGGGAGTAGGGTGACTCATCTGGGACAGATCTCAGGCCATTCCATCAATTATTTCCACCTCGGAAAATTATCCAGTCTTCTGTAGCAATTCGGTAGCACATTTTTGGTTGCATGCAACGCTTTCTTCTATGCATGTAGTGGATCTACCCGAGAGATCTCAAATCCATCTATCTATTGGTATTTTCCATTATCTTGTTTGTATTCCAATTAAGATCACCATATATTAAGATCTAGCTGGAGATATTTGTTTTGAGTTTCCACATATTGCAGTGTATTTTTTGTTATTTTGCTTAATAAAATTGTTGAGTTTGTTATGGTCCTGAATCTATTTGCATGCATTGTATAAAACTACTAAAAAATAAAAATGCATCAAGAAACCTTTTGAAACTAAACCAAAAACCCAAGCGCATTAGATCTGCAGTCACAACCCTAGAATTAGTAGTTGATATCCACATCCGAGGATCTGTGGATATTACAGTGGTATCAAAGCCTTCTTCCTACTAGCTTGTGAAGAAGTGCCTAAATCATGACCCCATGATTCCAGAAACAGGTGAAGAATACCTAGAGGGAAGAGGTCACATCGGGAACGAGTAAATTTAGTACCGTAGGGGTCATAGTAGAGACAAAAGGGACATAAACGTGAGAGACTACATTCCCTTCCATATCCATTCAGATACAGAGCTAGAGACAGAGGACATAGATAGAGATCATATCAATTTAGATACAGAGGCCGAAATAGAAAGTAAGATGGGTGATAAACATGATATTTCGGAGGGAAAGGAGAAAGTACCAGAGGCCCCTTACAACAATACCCAGGCTATGTTGAATGCTCTCGCTAGAGGGAAATGAGACATGATGAACGCCATAACAAAGATGGAAATCAATAAATAGTTGATCCAAAACAATGTGGGAATGAGTGGTTCCATGGGACACCATGGAGGTGGACCTAGTGGGAACCCAACAGGGTCAAGTGGACATTAGACACCCACTCACACTTATATCTCAGAGGGGAAAATTTTCAGGCTGCTCTTTCCACAGTTCCAGGGGGAACAACAGATTGGACATCCATGACAGGGGAAGGCAGGCCCGAGAGATTTGTTTGCATAGTACAAGAGATTCTACTTGGCACTAGGGCCAGAGTTCCACGCTGACATGAGATTGATGGACTCTTGTTCGATCATGTATTGAAATAGGCCCAGGGAGGCACAAAGGGGTAACGTGGAGTCGCAGAACATGGATTTTATCAAGAAAGTGGGGAAACTGACCATTCCCTCTTTTGACGGTTCTACTAAATGCACATCTCAGGAATGGGTGCAAAATCTAGACAGATACTCCAAGCTTAATCAGATGAAAGATTCAGAGGTGATAAGCTTCACTGTACTGCACTTGGAGGGGGAATCCCATGAGTGGTGGTATCATGGATTGGTGACTTTGGGTCACAATCGCATCCCGTCCTACTTGGAGTTCATTGAGAGGTTTGATTGGACGGATCCAGAACTCCAATTCAGATATTTGACACAGCTATGACAGACCAGATAAGTCGATTCCTTCATTACAGAGTTCCATAGGAAGGTCGTAGCCGTGACTAATATTTTTGAGCATAGATTGGTGATGCTCTTTACTGAAGGATTGGCCGAACCATTGAGAGGTTTGGTGAAAGCCTTCAAACCTCACACCCTTTAGGATTCCATTATGCGTACCAGAGATATGGGAGAATCAGTGCAGAAAACAAAAACCTTTTCAAAACCATTTGTTCCACACAAAGACAAGGATCAGAGACCCACTCAAAAGAATTGGAAATGAAAATAAAAACTAGATGATGAGACCAGGCGTGAGCTTAAGAGGAAGAAGTTGTGCTTCACTTGCAGAGATCTGCGGGTTCTAGGACATGGATGCATGGGAAATGGATAGATCCACTACATTGAGGTGGAATCAGACAGTGACGAGGAGGAGGAGGAGATCAAACCCACGCCATACAATGATTCTTCTGGTTCAGAGGAGGAAAATTCACATGAGGAGGGACAACCTCCAAAGACACTCCAACCGCAAGTAGGACCGCAGTCAGGTGGGAAGGGAAAACCATGAGTACCAGTGAAGGGTGTAGTCATAGCAACCCTTTCGGGGCTACCGAGATATGACACTATTAGACTCAAGGGACTCCTTCTAGGACAATGTGTCACAACACTAGTAGTTGGTGGGGAAACCCATAATTTTATAGATGAATCATTAGTCGCC
This sequence comes from Picea engelmannii, assembly GCA_009831015.1. Classification (NCBI taxonomy): domain Eukaryota; kingdom Viridiplantae; phylum Streptophyta; class Pinopsida; order Pinales; family Pinaceae; genus Picea; species Picea engelmannii. The sequence continues at coordinate 307,734 of ML785477.1, forward strand.
AAGAGAGGGTTATAGAATGAGGAGTTTGAGGGATTCACTATAGCAGTGGAAAATGGATACACCATGACTTCCTTGGACATGGTACCAAATTTGGAAGCTAAACTAGGTAAATACACTGTGACATACACCTTCTATGTAGTTGACTTATTAGAGACTGATGCAATATTGGGGCAATATTGGGCATTCAGTGGCTGTACTCACTGTGAGAGATTGGGTTCAATTAGCAGACCATGATGATGAGATTCAAAGATAAAAATGGATCACAGGTGGTACTGAGAGGCATGTCTACAGGAGCACCCAGGACAATGTCGGCAGAGAGGATGGAGAGGATTTTCAAACATGGGGATGTGGTGTATGTTGTTGAGTGTTTGATTACCACCAGGAGGGATTTAGATGGAAGACAACATTATCATCCAGAGATCAGGGAACTTTTGAGTCAGTATGAGTCGATATTTGGGACGATACCACTAGGGAGACCACCAAACAAAGGATTTGAACACACTATTAAGTTAGAGGTAAGGGCGACATTAGTAATCACCGCACCCTACAAACATCCTAAGAGGTTCAAGGATGAGATTAAGAAACAAATAAAGGACTTTCTTTTGATGGGGCACATCAGGTCCAACACTATTCAGTTTTCTTTGTCTATAGTATTGGTCCCAAATAAGGACAACATGCTGAGGATGTGGATAGATTATAGTGCACTCAACAAGAAGACCATAAAAAATAAGTATCCCATTCCGCGCATAGACGAGTTGATGGATGAGCTACATGGGGTAGTTTTCTTCACCAAGATAGATCTTCACTTAGGTTACCATCAGATCAACATCAAAGAGAAAGATATTGAGAATACAACATTCATATGCCATTTTGGGCATTTTGAGTTCTTAGTCATACCCTTTGGGTTGACCAATGCACCAACAAGCTTCTAGTCTTGCATGAACCACATTTTCAGGGGACAGTTGTGGAAGTATATTTTGGTCTTCTTCAACGACATCCTAATATACAGTAGGACTTGGAAAGAGCATCTGACACACTTAGATGAGGTTTTGAGCATTATGCAGTTACAATCCTTATATGCGAAAGAAGCCAAGTGTGAGTTCGGGATGAGAGAGCTTTTGTACCTAGGCCAAATTATCAAGGAGCAAGGGGTGCAGGTACATCAAGAAAAGATCATGGCCATTCTAGATTGGACAAAACCCAAAAACATCATGGAGTTGAAGGGATTCTTTGGGTTGTGTAGTTACTACAGGAGGTTTGTAAAGGGGTTCTTACAGTTGGGGGCGACGCTCAACGATTTGACCAAGAAGGGGGATTTCCACTAGATCGATGCATCACAACACACTTTTGATAAAATGAAAGAGGTCATGAGCACCTGCCCAGTTATAACACTCCCCGAATTTTCACAACCCTTTATCTTGGAGTGTGATGCATTAGGAGAGGGGATTGGAGAAGTATTGATGCATGGATGCCACCCCATAGCCTTTAAGAGAAAGAAACTCAACGAGTCTGAGAGACTCTATCCTATCTATGAAAAAGAAATGCTAGCTATCATGCATGCTTTAATAAAGTTCAAACAATACTTAGTGGGCATCAGATTCATGGTGAAAACCAATCACAATAGCTTGAAGTATTTCTTGGATCAGAAATATCTCAGTGAGAGACAACATAAATGGGTTTCGAAGGTCCAAGCCTTTAGCTTCGACATTGAGTATGTTAAAGGCAAGAGAAATGTCGTAGAAGACGCCTTATCCAAGAATCCAATGATTTTTTCGTTGATGGACATATCTACTGATTGAAAGGCACAATTGTTGGTCAAATATTCCAAAAACAAATTCTCCTGTGAGATGATAGATGGGTAAGTGAATATGATAGATACAGAGTGTTGGATAACATCATTTTCTACAAATACAGGATCTACTTAGTCCCATAATCTAGATTGAAGGAAAATATTTTGAAGGCCAGACACAATTCACCATTAGCAGGACATCATGGGTACTTCAAGACGTACAGGAAGATCAAGGAGAGATTCTCATGGAAGGGTCTCAAGGATGATGTACTGAGACACGTTTGAGAGTGTATGACTTGTCAATAGAACAAGTTTGAACAGACACAACCAACATGGTTACTTCAGCCTCTACCCATTCCTGAGAAGAAATGGGAGATTATCTCCATGGACTTCATCATAAGACTACCTAGGGTGCAGGGTAGGGACTCTATTTTTGTGGTGGTCGACATACTAAACAAGTTTGCACACTTCTTTGCAATACCCACTGAGTATAAATCCACTCAAGTGGAAAAGTTATTATTCAAAGAAATATTCAGATTGCATGGGTTACCTCGGCAGATAGTCAGTGACAGAGATGGGCGTTTCATCACTGCATTTTGGCAGGAGTTGTTCAGGATGGTGGGTAGAGAGTTGGATATGAGTACCAATTACCATCCACAGACTGATGGACAGACAAAGATATTCAATAAATGGGTGGAAGGGTACCTGGGGAACTATGTAGGGGGACAACAACGCACAAGGGTAAAATGGCTCCATATGGGTGAGTACTGCTATAACATATCATATTTCTATTAGGATGATGCCATTCAGATCCTTGTACGGTTACAATGCACTATCATTTATGGAAACAATGTTTGGGGACAACAGGGCTCCCAGAGCCAAAGATTGGATAGAGGAGAGTCAAGAGATTCTCAAAATCTTGAAGGAAAATCTGCAGGCAACACAGAATCAACAGAAAGTATATGCAGACCGACAGAGAGTAGAGTGCATTTTTGAGGTGGGGGATTTTGTATTTCTAATATTACAGCCGTACAGAAAGTCTTCTTTGAAGAAAGCGGGGCGGAAAAACTGAAACCCAGGTTCTATGGACCTTATCGGATTGTCCGAAGAGTCGGCGAGGTGGCTTATGAGATAGAACTACAAGAGGGTAGTAATATCCACAATGTGTTCCACGTTTCTTTCCTCAAGAAGGCGGTGGGACAACAAGTTTCTACTTTAGAGGAGTTTCCACCACTGGACAAGGAGGGGAAGTTGGAGTTGGTGCTAGAGGAGGTTTTGGAGCATAGGGAGCGCAGATTGAAGAGTCAGATTATCAAGGATTGCCTAGTCAGATGGAGGAGATTCCCAGTCGAGGATACCACATGGGAGGGAGAGTAGATCCTACAACACTCAGGCTTGATGTTGCTTGAGGACAAGAAATATCGGGAAGGGAGGATTGTAAGGTCCCTTTCCTTTTGATGACTCCAAGAGGAGTGAATGAGTAGCCTATACTGGTTCCCGTAGGCTATAGTCGAGAGAAAAAAGGGAATAAAAAGGATTATTTAATGTCATTTACCGGAAAAATCATATGTGAAAGTGACATTATATAATAAAAGAAGAAAAAATGGGTTTCAAGTGACTTAAGTGATTATTAAATCAAAACTTAGGCAAAAGTCACTTAATAATTAAAGTGAACGAAAAAATAGATCAGAGGGGATATAAAAGGAGAAAGTCGACTTAGTTTCTCATTATACATATTGTGAATTGGAAATTAGAACCCAAAGAAGAATGTGATTTCCTTCTTGTTTTGTGGTTTTCTAGATGAAACCACCACCCTTGACAGAGTTCGGTGTTGAAAGATACACCCTAGTCCGTCGGAAGGATCACACAAGTTCTTTATTGAGTTACAGGTTCAGGTTACAATAATAGAGAGTTCCAATGCAAGCTAGTCTGTAGGTTTTCCAGTTGCAGCGTGAGGTTTTTGGGAGGGATTTACCCCCATTCAGGGGTCGCTGGGCCCAACCAGTCAGGGAGAGATAAAATCCTTTAGACCCATTTGAGAGTAGACCAAGGTGCTTCCAATGAGACAAATATCACGAATTTATGACAAGCGAATCATCCATATCGTGCCAGTTTACCAGTTTGTAGTGCGTGGGGGTTTGGACATCCATCCGGGGTTCCGAAATTACAACAAAGAGAATATGTCCCATATATGAGGTAGGGAGAGTGTGCTAGGGAGAAGAGAGACTCGTCTGGTATAGATCTCAGGCCATTCCGCCAAGTATTTTCACCAGGGAGAATTATCCAATGTTTTGCAACAGTTCAACAACACATTTTTGGTTGCATGCAACACTTTCTTCCGTGCATGTAGTGGATCTACCTGACAGATCTCGGATCCATCTATCTATCAGTGTTTTCTAGTATCTTGTTTGTATCCCAGTTAAGATTACCATCTATTAATATCTAGCTGAAGAGATTTGTTTTGAGTTTCTGCATATTGCAATGTATTGTATGTTATTTTGCTTAATAAAATTGTTGAGTTGGTTATGGTCCCAAATCTATTTGCATGCACTGTATAAAACTATTAAACACAACAAAATGCATCCATAAACCTTTTGAAACTCAACCAAAAACCCCAATGCATCATATCTGCAGTCACAACCCCGGAGTTAGTAGTTGATATCCAGATCCGAGGATCTAGGGATATTACATAACCTAGAAACTTATGTCAAGATCCTCGATTTTTCACTCGTCAATCACCAATATTTGCATCCTTGTCACCCTCAACTCCAATTCGACAATATATGGCCAATCCCTGATTGTCCCCTTGACTTCAGACCACATTTTGTCCCATTGAATATTCGACTACCACCACTATCAATCGTCACTTATGCTCCAACCAAGGGAAGTATTGAGTCCCATATCCCACTAAACTCATCTACCTTTACTATATAATCATCACCCTTACAAGTTAGTTCATGATACCATATTCATCAGTGGATTCCAAGGAGAACTTCTCCCCTTGCAGTCGCGGCTCCATTCTTGTCAACCTTAACATCAATTTCCAGGAATAGTGCGGTATCTTGGTTCTCGTTCCCATATAAATGATGAACCTCAGATGGGATAGAGAGAGTCATCGTTGCTCTCTACTTCCGTTGACCCCCTAATATTCGATATCAACACACCTTCATAGTAGGGTGGGTATTACCTTGTGACAATTACAGTTTTCAGTACCAACCGGAGACCTTTGAACTTGATAGGCCATTAACAACCTTTTTGAGTCATGAACACCCATCACAAATGTTCACTCCAAATTTTAGAGTAAGTTATCATTCCAGAACTGTCATTCGTTGTTACTGATGCCCCTGAGGGCACTACATATATCTACTTCATCAAGTTGTCATTTACAAGATCATCCCAAGATTCATGTTTATAATTGTAAATACTTTGGGTTCATACACGAGCATGGGGCATGCCTGCCTCATTTGTATAAAAATATTTTTCCCATAGTAAGGTAATGTTTGTACATGTAGTTCTCCCCCTCTTCTTCCAAAGTACCGTTCTCATTTTTTCCTTCAACAAATCTCTCTCTCTCCATACAAACAACAATACACACCAAAAAAGAAACGATGATGTATTTCAGCTATATGACTGCTCCTAACCTCACACATCAGAAGACATATGTTATCACCTGAAAATCACTCACCAAGCAATATAGATGATCACCAGAGAAGTCATCAGTGCAATACACCAAAATGCATACCCACACTATTGATAGACCTCACTCAAAAAAATCAAGGAAATTAAGGAAAGAAAGCTTTAGTTACTCAACGCTACTTCCTAAAAGAAATTTCTCTCTATCGACGCACTTCAACGTGACCTTCCAAGATAAGATTCATGCTAATAGCACACAATAGCATGGTTGAATAAAAATAAATCTGTGCTATCAGCACGGCGACGCAATTTCCCGATCGGATCGAGCACATTCATGGTGTCGCATGCATGCATGTCACACTAATTGCAGATTCGACTTCTCAATTTGAGATAGCCTAACTTTAGAGCCACTCCACTGTCTGGAGGACTTCAATTCAGAATCAGAGCATGTTAGATTAAAGCTCGGTGAGAAGCTATTTAAGAAATATCGGGGTACACATTCAACAGAGAAACACACAGTGCAAAGTTATGATGGTAAATTGAGATCTGAAGCATTCACATTGCTCTCAATTTCACTCATTATCCCATAGCTCAAGTCGCCTTCTGCATTGGACTGATTATCATCCAAATGTTCAATGTACCGTTTCATGCCACCATGTGTATCAAAGAGAGAGAAGGGGATTTTTTTGCCAAGAACGAAAATAACCTTCCCAAGGAGGAGAAGGGGAGACTATATGTGCTCTCTGCACCTCAGCGGTGTTATCAATTTGAAGGCTTTGTCCATTGGCAACAATTCTTTGTTTTTTCAATCTGTTCTTGCATCTTTCCATTAATGCATATGTCTTCGTGTAATTCTTCATGTTTTACACATGTTTACTTTGCATGAACCACTAACAACTAACCTGTGGTGTTATCTATTGCCTACAGTGACATTTAGCAGTTTTATTTTGCTTACACCTGTGATCAATTCATCTCAAAACACAAAGATTCTCATATTTCCATTGCCTGGCCTTCCATTAAGGAAGCCATTGAGGACAATATTGGAGTGGATGTGATGCATAGTGTGTGAAGCATGACAGAGTGACTTGAACAACTCAAAATATCTGTGGGAGATACACTTGCAGCCTGAATAGAGTATGAGATTCTTGAAGCCACTCTCTTACTTGGTCACTACCTTTCTGAAGTAGGCTATATATAGTTCTCAGTGACAGAGTAAGAGTAGGGTCTTGATTTTTATTGGCTTGATTGCTATTTTGTGAACCTCTAGTATACAATCTTCATCCATTATCCATACCTATATTCAAACATTCAAGTCTAATTCATTTCCAGACTTGAAGACAACCTATCTTGGGAGCAGCCAGAAGCCAAGCCCGTGTTGTTCAACTTTAATGAATAAAGTTCAACACAGAAGGTGGTGTCTCTTTCTTTGGAGATCTCGGTCATTGCCCTGAACTATGGTGCCTGATAGAGATTATAATAGACATAGTGATCAGTCCTTGAATATATCAAGGAATGTTGCATTATTTTTGTCAAAGAAATTCGGGCAATTAATGAATTGATTCTTCACAGTTAATTCCTTTCATGTTTTGCTTCAACAACAAATCATTTTTCCTCTGCTATCATGCTTGGGTGCCAATTCTTCACAGTTACAGTTAATTCCTTTCATTTCCAGGAGTGCCATAAATGTTTTTCTTCAACAACAAAATCATTTTTCCTCTGTTATCATGCTTGGGTGCCAAAAACGTTTTTCCTGGACTCTTCCTATCAATATTTGTTTACATCTTCAATCTGTGTGAAAGGAAAACATTATACCAATCCTTGGAAATCTATTGGAATGCAATCAATAAACGAGCAAGAGTGACTTCGTTATGCTCTCCTCTGACAATTCCATGGGAGGCTAGTACGATTGTGTTTTGTTGTAAAAATGTTGGGATTCCTTTGGAGTGATTGGAGGCTCATCCCAATTCGTTATAGTTTAACAATGGAGTGACCCCCCAATGGTGCGTATGGACCATATTGTTGGAAACATGTCAACGAATTTCACATCCGGCCGCATGCATATGCATTCAGCGATGTTAGGAATGCGCATGCATGCAATTTATTTATGAACTGTTCATGTAACTATGTGATCTATTCATGATCAGTTTGTGTAACTGAGTGATAGATGTTATATATACGAGCATACACATTGTGATTTGGAGTGCAAGGTGTGTAGAGAGCAGAGTGTGTGTGAGGAGAGGATGATTGTATGCCTAATATTGGCTATTGTAATTCTCCCTTGAATAATAAGAATACCAAATATCATTGCCCGTGGTTTTTTCCCGCATTGAGTTTCCACATAAATCACTGTGTCAATTGTGTGATTGTTGTTTTTGGTTTTATGTGTGTTTAATCTTGCTTGTTGATGCTCTGTTTTGCTTCCACTGCCCAACAAGTAGTATCAGAGCAGATTAAATAGGTGCCACAGGTGAGCCAAGAAGAATTGTGTAACAGGTTTCTGTGAGCACAAGAACCTTTGGATGTGTTTCAAGTCATCAACACTCCCTAGACAGTGTTAGAGACGCACCAACACTTCTACACTTAAAAAAACAGAAATTTATCCTGGATCAGCACACCCGATTCAAGCACCACAGAGTGCCAAGAAAATCGGCACTCCCCCATCCACACTCAAGGAGGGCTATCCTCCAAAATCAGCGCTACCCCGCAAGCTTACATGAGCACCGATCTTACAAAGCATTAAATTAAAATTGGGCTTTTGGTAATAGTATGAAGGTCGATCCAAAAGGTTTTTTTTGTCTTATTCATAAGACATGGTCGTGACCTATATCCCTCATCTTATTATGGAGAATCCATTATTAAATAATGGAGGTAAGATTTTTTTTAGAAGGTGCCTTTTTTATAATAAAAGGTAAAAGGGGTTATGTTTTTTAATAAAAAGAATTTTTAATAAAGTATTTTTAAAAACTTTTATTTAAAGTTTAGATTTTTTTGAGTTTAACCTTAAATATAATAAAATGTCTCTACTATAAAAAGGGTTCAGTTTTATAAACAGTGGTTTTGGAGTTTTTTTGTGTTAATGGCGAATGTGCAGAGTTCTAAGTTTGAGGTGGAAAAATTTAGCGGTAAGAATAGTTTTGCGCTATGGAAACTCAAGATGTAGGATCTGTTTGTGCAACAAGGATTGCAAAAAGCATTGTCTAAAAAGACACAGAAATCGAAAAGCATGACAGACGAGGACTAGGAAGATTTGGATGCAAGAGCCCTCAATACTATTCGTTTGTGTCTGGCAGATGAAGTGTTGTTTAACATCGTTGAAGAGGTGACAAGAGTAGGTTTGTGGACCAAACTAGAGATTATGTATATGACAAAGAACTTGACGAACAAAATCTTCTTGAAGAGGTAGTTGTACAGCTTGCGGATGAAAGAAGGTACAAAAATTATTGATCACTTGAATGTTTTCAACACTTTGCTTTGTCAATTATCTAGTATGGACGTAAAGTACGAAGATGAGGACAAGACGATTACACTACTGTTTTCATTGTCTGAGTCTTGGGATCATCTGGTCACAACTATGTGGTTTAGCACAACATATGTCATTGATTATGACACTGTTGTGGGAGCTTTGTTGTCTGAGGAGATGAGGAAAAGATCCAATAAAGAAACCTCAACAGCAGAAGCAATGGTGGTCAAAGGTCAATCTACAGAAAAAGGAAAAAATCAAAGGGGTACATCATGGTCTAAGTTAAAAGACAAGAAGAGTAGGAAGAAATGTTGGTTCTGTGGCAAATTTGAGCATCTCAAGAAGGATTGCTGGAAAAGACAAAATGCATCCAAGGATGACTCCACAAAAGAAGCAAAGGAAGCTAACGTAGTTGAAACACGTTCAGGTTCCAGTTCAGGTATGGTTGATGAGGTATTGTCTACTTGTGATGTTTCACATCAACATCAACATTGGTTGTTAGATTCTGGTGCGTCCAAACACATGTGTCTTCATAGAAATTGGTTCTCAACTTACCAATCTATTGATGATGGTGTTGTTTTTATGGGAAATGATTTTTCTTGTGAAATTGTTGGAGTTGGTAGCATCTGGATTAAAATGCATGATGGTTTTGTAAGAACATTAACAGATGTAATGCATGTTCCCGAACTAAGAAAGAACTTGATATCTTTGGGAATTCTAGATTATGTTGGTTACAAGTGTACAACTCAAAGTGGAGTATTGAAGGTGTCCAAAGGCATCTTAGTAGTCATGAAGGCAAAGATGATCAGGGACCTTTATCAGCTTGAAAGAATGACATAGGTAAATCAAGCAATGATAGCATATGAAGATGCAAGTGACTATGTTCGTTTATGGCATCAGCTTTTGGGTCATATGAGCAAAAAAGGGCTTAAGGTACTAGTTGATCGTAAGTCACTGCCAAGTTTGAAGTTTCTGAATTTGAATTTCTACAAGTATTGTGTCTTTGGAAAATAGTGTGGACAAAATTTTAAAACAGGAAGGCATATAAGAAAAAGTATCATTGTTTACATTCATTCATATGTTTGGGGACCATCCCCTACAGTTTCTTTTGGAGGATCGTCATATTATGTGACATTTATAGATGATTACTCTAGAAAGGTTTGGGTCTATTTACTTAAAATAAAAGTTGATGTATTTAATACTTCTAAGCAATTCAGAGCTTTGGTTGAAAAGAGCATTGACAGGTCAATCAAATGTATAAGGACAGATAATGGAGGTGAGTTCACATCTGTGGAATTTGAGAACTATTGCAAGGAAGCTGGGATCGAAAGACATACGACCACGGTTTATACTCCTCAACAAAATGGTGTTGTTGAATCCATGAATATAACTCTTCTAGAGAGAGAAAGGAGCATGCTCAGTAATGCCAAGATGCAATAGGAATTGTGGGCAGAAGCAGTTCTTACAACACGTTATCTGATAAACCGGTCACCATCAACTGCAATAAACTGTAAGATTCCAGAAGATGTATGGACAGGTCATTCGTGTGATTTTTCAAATTCGAGAATATTTTTTTGTGATTCTTATGCTCTTATTTCTAAAGATCAATGTTCTAAGTTAGATCATAGATCAAATAAATATGTTTTTGTTGGTTATGGTGATGGAGTTAAGGGGTACATATTATGGGATCCTACTGCCCACAAACTCATTATAAGCAGAGATGTAGTATTTGATTGATCCAGATTATGTTTGGAACGAAATGAAAGCATAAATATTACAATGAAACACTCATGAAAATTGCCAGAAACAGAGAAATACAACAATACTTGATTTCTATTAATGAAATAATTGTAAAGAGACTGTAAAAATACAGAGTGCAAGACTCGCTAGAATGGTGGTAGCTTTATCTCTGAGAAGAGATGTGACGGTTACGCTCATTTGCCAGAAGATGATTACAATGAGGCTCTGAAGGCTTTTTTATGTTAAATAGGAATGTCAAAACCCTAGACATCCAAAAACCTAACCCTAGAAGATGAAACGCAAAAGTCATGTGGGCCCCGTTTGGGTAAGTTAATACATTAACTTCTCAGGGTCGTAATGTTTTCATACGATCTATGTTTTAGGCGCATGATAGCTCGTTGGAAAGGTCTTTTCGAGAACTATGCATTACGCCATCAAAATTTGACTCAGTCTACAGTTTGACTATGGCGAGCCAAAATAACACTTTTTAGGGCCCCAAAACGGCCCTGAAAGTACAACAAGATGTGCTGACATGAAAACATACAAAATAAGTTAGTTGGATTAGATGGGAGGCCAATAGTATCCACCTGGAAGATGTGTAGGGCTCCAGATAGCCCCGAAAGTGTAGAACCCACAATTACAAAGAAGTACAGAAAAACGTGTTGAACTAAAAACTAACAAAAGGAGCCAATTGGAACAGGTCGGTGGCCACCAATGTCCACCTGGATCAATCCTCCCCCTTTAGGAAGCAATTGTCGCCATTGCATTGAGTTCCCAAGGAAGAGGGGAAAGCATTTTCTAAATCTGAATCTTAGTGAGCTGCATGCTTTGTTGGAGAAGTTATGTTGCTTGGTCTGTGGAAGATTGTCACAACCCTTTTGTTGGCAGGGTTGAATATGCTCCACCAATATGTTGTCTCTGGATTTGATGGGGCATTGTGTAGGCACCATTGTAGGTGAAGAAACAATCTATTTTTGTTGGATATAAGGTGTTGAGGCTGCAGTGGTTGTAGTGGTCTTCTGTGCATCCTTTGAACAGACTGTGAAGATGATGAATTTTGTAATATGAAAGATTGTCTTGTGGCACTGTTTTGGTGGAGCAATAGTTAGAACTATCTCTGGTATCCTATAGAGCTGACCTCCCAGAGTAATAATGACACTACGGGGTCTAGACTCATAGACAATATGATGTATCCACGTATATGGTTGGCGCAAAACCACATCACAGATATCAAGAGGGGCAACATCACACATTACCTCATCCTTGAAGGACAGGAGGCACTATTGGCTGACACGGAGATCTCATCCCTGGTGAAGCCACCCGATGTTGTATGGTTGCGGGTGTGGTGTTGTCGACAACCCCAACTCTTTGACGGCTTTAGCTGAGATGAGGTTCTTGCTTCCATTATCAACAATGAAATGCAACGGGGTCCCCTTCACCCACATCTGTGAATGGAAGAAGCGCTCCCCCTCTTCAGGATCAATTGATTCTTTTGGTTGAATTGTTGTGGTCGCGATAGTGGCAGTTGGGTCTGCGTCGATGATTTGTCTGTTTTCAATATTTTCTGGATCAGATTCTGAATCAGGGTTCGGCTCTATGTCTTTGACCTCAGCCACCAATGACTGTTTCGAGCGACATTCATCAGTGTTGTGTTAGGGGATTTTGTGGAATTCACACCACTTCCCAGTGTCATTCTTCATCTTTCCTTTATCCTTCTTGTCTTGTGTCTTGGACTGGTTGTCTGGAGGTTGTTGGTTAGGTTCGTCCTTACCATGCTTTAGTTGTAACATATTTGCAGACCTAAATTCCCATTTGTTCTGGTGCCTAAATTTCTGCTCGATTTTGACAACATATCGATAGGTTGCTCCTAATGATGAGATGTTTAGGAAATCCATTTCGGTTTGGATGTACCTATGTAGATCCCTACGGTATTTCAGAACCAGATGTTGCTCGGAGTCTTTGATACCCAGCTTGGTGCACAAGGTATGGAAAGTATTTGTGAACTCCAACATTGTTTGGCTCTCTCTTGCTGCAGTGTGGTCCATCTCATGCACTGGTCTTCATAGTTATCAACATGATAGTACTGTGCTTTGACCGCATCCACAAAAAAATCCCAAGTGGGCTCGAACCCATATACTCTATATTCCTCTGTGGAAATTTGCTCCTAGTAAGTTTCCCACCAATGTTTGACATGGGGGAGAGCCTTGAGAAGTGTGAAGATGATCTTTTCCTTGTCGAAAAAATTTTGAACAGAGAAATAACCTTCTAATAGATTTAACCATTTTTCTACAGCATCCGCATCTATCTGACCTTCAAATATGGGAATATCAAAATTAACTTGTACCTTGAAGGGGGTTGCATGGCCGCTTGATGAAGATGCTTCTCATGTGGGTAGCCTTCGAAGGATTTGCACAAATTTTTCCATCATTTCATTCCTTTGTCGTGTGAGGGCTTCCTCGAGCAACATTTTAATAGGATATCCTACTCCATCATCTTTCTTTTCGTCCCCCATGGGTTGTTGTCGGGCTCAACGCAACCGATCTTGCAATAGCTCGATCGGTTCGAGTCCCAACTTCTTGTACTTAGATCTTGTTGGAAACACGCACGAAGAAAAATAAATGAAGAGCAGGCCGCTTTGATACCACTGATCCAGATTATGTTCGGAAAAAAATGAAAGCAAAAATATTGCAATGAAACACTCATGAAAATTTCCAGAAACAGAGAAATACAACAATACTTGATTTATATTAATGAAAGAATTGTAAAGAGACTGTAAAAATACAGAGTGCAAGACTCGCTAGAATGGTGGCATCTTTATCTCTGAAAAGAAATGTGACGTCTATGCTCATTCGTCAAAAGATGATTACAATGAGGCTATGAAGGCATTTTTATGTTAAACAGGAATGCCAGAACCCTAGACATCCAAAAACCTAACTCTAGGAGATGAAATGCCAAAAGTTATGTGGGCCCCGTTTGGGTAAGTTAGTACATTAACTTCCTAGGGTCGTAACTTTTGCATACGATCTCCGTTTTAGGCGCGTGATAGCCCGTTGGAGAGGCATTTTCAAGAACTATGCATTACACTATCAAACTCCGACTTCATCTATAATTTGATTGTGGGAAGCCAAAATAACATTGTTTAGGGCCTCAAAACTGCCCTAGAAGTACAACAAGATGTGTTGACATGAAAATATACAAAATAAGCATGTTGGATTAGATGGGAGGCCACCAGTATCCACCTGGAATATGTATAGGGCTCCAGACAACCTCGAAAGTGTAGAAACCACAATTACAAAGAAGTATAGAAGAACATGTTGAACTAAAAACTGACAAAATGAGCCAGTTGGAACAGGTGGGTGGCCACCAATATCCATCTGGATCATTGATGAATCTTCACTCTTAAAATCAAAACTGGTAGATTTTGAAGTGAAACAAGAACAAGTACCGCAAGTTCAACAAATTCAATTGGAAACTCAACCATTTTCAGAAAGGGAGGAGCATGAAGAAGTTCCAGAAGAAGAAGAAGAAGATGAAGATGCATAAAATATCCAGGAAACTGAGGATATACCTCAACCGTCTCTAAAGAGATCTTCACAGGTCAGGAATCCTCCTACAAGGTATGATGATTATGTTTCATCTGTGGCTTTGGTTTCTATTGATGGAGAACCTAGTTGTTTTTAGGAAGCAATTAAGGTATCTGAAAGTGCTCAATGGAAGAAATCTATGAAAGTAGAAATGGATGCCTTAGAGAGGAATAAAACATGGGACATGGTAGAACTTCCAAATGACAGGAAGGTTGTCGGCTGCAAGTGGGTCTACAAATTGAAAAAATGGTGTGGATAATAAAGTCGAAAGGTATAAAGCAAGACTGGTAGAAAAAGGGTATTTTCAAAAGGAAGGTATTGATTTTCATGAGATATTTCACTAGTTGTGAAGCTTGTTTCAATTCATATTGTGTTAGCACTAGTTTCTTTACTTGATCTTGAGTTAGAGAAGCTAGATGTTAAAACAACGTTTCTACATGGAGATTTAGATGAGGATATATATATGGAACAACCAGAAGGGTTTGTTCATGATCGCAATAAGAGGTTTGTTTGCAAACTCAAGAAGTCATTGTATGGCCTGAGATAGTCTCTCAGACAATGGTACAAGAAGGTTGATTCCTTCATGGTGAGCCTAAATTTTACAAGAAGTGAATATGATCATTGTGTTTACTTTAAAAAGTTGCAAAATGGCATGTTAATTATTTTAGTGTTATATGTTGATGATATGCTTGTGGCAAGCAAAAGCATGGTCGAAATCAACAGGTTAAAGGCTCAATTGGATAGGGCGTTTGATATAAAGGATCTAGGAGCAGCAAAACAAATCTTAGGCATGGAGATACACAGAAACAAGAAAAATGGTAAGTTGTGGTTATCACAACAAAAGTATGTGGAGAAAATACTTATGAGATTCGGTGTGGATAATGTGAAACCTGTACAGATCCCTTTGGCTTCCCATTTCAATATTTCTTCAGGTTTATGTCCTAGTAATGACGAAGAAAAGGATTATATGTCTCGTGTGCCATATGCTAATGCAGTGGCAAGTTTGATGTATGCGATGGTGAGTACTAGACCAGATATTTCACATGCAGTTGGTGTTGCCAATCAATACATGGAAAATCTAGGAAAAGAGCATTGGGAAGTAGTGAAATGGATGCTTCGATATCTTAAAGGCACAAGTAGTTATTCTATCACCTATGATGGTTCCAAAGATTCAGTTTACGGTTATGTAGATTCAGATTTTGCATGTGACTTGGACAAAAGGAGATCCACTTCAGGATATGTCTTTACTCTTGCAGGAGGTCTTGTTAGTTGGATGTCAAAGCTTCAAAACGTAGTCACTTTATCCACTACTGAGGCAGAGTATATGGCTGCATCACATGCATGCAAGGAGACAATTTGGTTACAAGGTTTGTTGGGTGAGTTTAGAAGGATGCAAGACAAGGTGAAAGTATTTCGCGATAGTCAAAGTGTTATTCATTTGGCTAGAAATCCAACTTATCACAGTAAGACGAAGCATATCTTTGTTAAGTACCATTTTGTAAGATAGATTGTTGATGAAGGTGGAGTGGCTCTGGAAAAGGTCCATACAAAAGTGAATTATGCAGACATGTTTACGAAATCAGTGTTGTTAGAGAAGCTACGATGGTGTTTGGCTTCTCTTGGCTTGCAGAAAAGGTGATTAATTAATTAAGGGCATGATATATCAGGTAAATTGTTTTCAAGGTGGAGATTGTTGGAAACATGCCAACGAATTTCACATGTGGTCACATGCACATGCATGCAGCTATGTTAGGAATGCGCATGCATGCAATCTATTTATGAATTGTTTGTGTAACTATGTGATCTATTCATGATCAGTTTGTGTAATTGAGTGATAGATGTTATATATACGACCATACCCATTGTGATGTGGAGTGCAAGGTGTGTAGAGAGCAGAGTGTGTGTGAGGAGAGGATGATTGTATGCGTGAGATTGACTATTGTAATTCTCCCTTGAATAATAAGAATACCGAATATTATTGCCCATGGTTTTTTCCCGCATTGGGTTTCCACATAAATCACTGTGTCAATTGTGTGATTGTTGTTCTTGGTTTTATGCGTGTTTAATCTTGCTTGTTGATGCTCTTTTTTGCTTTCGCTGCCCAACACATACGGCTGTTGTACGACAGCATATAGCCCCAAGATGGTTCGTTGAAAGTAAGTGCGGTGTCAGGGGATGCGTATGTCTAGCGGGAAAGCCAGCATGCCCAATAAACAAGAGATTCGATCCAAATGACAAGTCAAACACCCAGGCAGGAAGGAATTCAACCCAGGGTGGAGGAATTACAGTCTGAGAGGAGAGAAAAGTTCACCCAACAGCCATAAAGAAACCAAATTAGCAACATCCTATGGAAATGCAATGGCTCTGTAATAGAAATCATCGATCTCTGAGATTGGACGGGCATCCAACAGAGGAGGTTTACTAGCTATTGGATTTCATCATTTGCAAATGGAAAATGAAATTCTAAGTGCACTTTATAGAGCTACAACTAGGAATGGGTTCTCACACCATTAATTGAACACAAGCAACAATCAAATTAAGAGCATTGCTTCCAATAACTCACATATCGAGTCCAACGTAGAATTTAACATCAATGCCACATATATTTTACCATAACATTCCATTGAATGCAACTATTAATGAAAATCCATCACACATCCATCACATAGTGATCAAACTACACACATAATAGGCATAGGTTTTACCTTGGAAGGAAACCCATATGGGAAAACCAACTTTGAATGGTTGTTTAACTTTCATTTAAAAAATCTCTGGTTACAATATTGTTCATGCTCTTTGTGCATCCTCGCCTCCTTGTCTAAAAGACCCATTGAAAATGAAAGTAAAGAAATAAATAGGGAGAGTTGGGGTAATGGGAAGGCCAAAGGGCATGATCTTTCATTTCCCATTCCTCAATCTTTTCTCTCCTAATTTTTTTTCATTTAATTCTTTGTTTTTCTCTCATTTGTCTTATTCCACTTTTACATTTACATTGGCTTTCATAGTTTATCCAACCAGAAAGAGGATCATTTTGCTACAAGATTAGCTTACTCCCCCTAAGGGCACTACCCTTTGAACTCCATGGGGGGGTTCTACACACCCCAATGTTGGGCTGATGGACACCATTGCAAGGCTCTAAAGTGGTTGGATAAAGGAGGCTGGTGCAAAAGATGGGCACTTCATGGTACATGTGAAGCTATGTGCCAAAAACTTGTGGCTACGCTCATATCATCTTACCGTCCAGATTTTCTGTGTGCACATTTATCAATTAAATTTCTCCATGGAGATGAAGCGATCGATGGAAAAAGTAATGTTTTAGACTTGATCACTCACATTGGATGTCTGTTGATCTTAACCCTTCTTAGATTGTAAGGATATGGATGAGGTCTTGTGGGAAGCTAGAAAGATGTGACTACAACCTGGGAGACCAAGTTTCCCATTTACCATAACAGAAAATGCATTTCAGTAGTTCTTAATTCAGCAATTTTGTGTAAATAGGATGTCCTAGTTAGTGGAGGGCTATTGAGAACTAGCTGCAGACTTTGACTGTTGGGTTGCTAACTACTGTTGACTGATCTTTTTCTTCTTCAACTTTTACAGTTACAAGTATTTTCTGCCCCTTTTATTTCAGGCACCCTTCATCTAAATAACTAGTGATTTGTGACAACCACAAAATTCCAGGGCCCTTCCCATTTTGTTTGGGTCTATTCCTACGAATAGAATAATGGGTATTTTCTCCTTTTTGTTTGAAAGAAGAAACCACCTAGATCTGTTATGGCTATTTTCTTAGTTCTGTTGTTCTTTTGATAATTTCATACTCCAGTCTCATCTTCTTTGGCTAGTGCTTTCCCTGACCTCGTTGTTTGGGAGTGTTCTCACATATATGATCCTTAAGTTCCTTGTTTATGATTAAAACATTGAAGTGAATACCGAACCAATTAAACCTGAGTAACTAGTTAGTCCTTTTCTGGTAACTGCCTTGCTGTTATGCCGAACACTCTTTCCTTCTACCAAAATTGATTTTGATGTTCAAGAACTTCTTTCTAACCTGTGGGTATCGTATTTGTGGAAACAAGATGATCACTATTACTCCTTATGTAGCTCCTTCAATGCTCTACTTTAATCCTGTGAGAAGAACATTTTCACTTCAGGTATGCTTGTGCTTGAATATTAAATTGAACATTATTTAATGGCTATTTCTTTATGTGCCGAAGAATTGATAATTTTAATTGTGTTAGCTACTAATTATATACAATATCAAAGTTTCAATCTTACATCTTCATGTTTCTCTACTCCTTTCACCTTGGTTATTCCAAGGACCAAAAAATTGTTGATTACAGATGCATCTAAGAGAGTTGAAAGAGAAAAACGACCAAATATCCACTCTGAAAAATTAAGGCAAGTACCATGAGCATGGAATTGAAAATATGGCTAATTTTCAAGAAACTCCTATAAAAAAAATATAACAGGTCATTGCAAAGCTAGTTAAAATTGAGGTTTGAAGGGACTTTACCATCAAGCGTAATTCTGATGTTTAAATGAAAAAATGTTATATTGTACGAACTTTAAGAAGAAAACTCTATTTTCTGAAGGAATACAGTAGCAGACTTCAAGTAAGCAGTTCAAATGTGTATTCAGAATCTGAACCTCAAACATATTATTCAACAATGGAAGGCACAGAAGAAACTAAGCTGTATTCCAATAGTCACACAGTTGGTGCTAGTTGCTGCTGTAGAGAAGTCGGGGATTATTTATTTGCTTGGCTTTGTTGTTACGTGGTAATCAATTTGGCATCATAAAGATTCATTTTTAGTGATTTTTTATAATCGCATGTTATAATGATTGCCAGAAACACAATTACACTTTTGCACTCTGGGTTTGCCTACAAATACATAAGCTGGTCATGTGGATTAAATGCACCCAAGAGACCTTTTCAGTATTTTTTCAAGTTAAATCAACTAAGAGGAAGCCATATGCAGTTTCACCAAGGATGCATAGGCTCCATCTCTGATGGAAAGCAATTCATCATGCTTCCCCTTTTCTGCAATAACTCCATTCTTCACAACAGCTATGAGATCTGCATCTTTAATTGTTGAAAGACGATGAGCAACAACAATAGTGGTCCTGTTTACCATTACACGATCCAATGCATCTTGAACTATGCGCTCAGATTCAGCGTCCAATGCACTTGTAGCTTCATCTAACAGCAGTATCCTAGGGTCTTTAATTATTGCTCTTGCAATTGCTATGCGCTGCTTCTGACCTCCAGATAACTGCACCCCCCGTTCCCCCACACATGTGTCATATCCTTGGGGAAGGCCTGAAATGAACTTATGAGCATTGGAAGCCTCAGCAGCTGTTACAATCTGCTCATCAGAAACAATTCCATCCTTTCCGTAAGCAATATTTGCACGAATTGAATCATTAAACAAAATAGGCTCTTGGCTAACCAAGCCCATTTGTTGCCTCAACCATTTAAGTTGTAGTTTTTGGATTTCAACTCCATCAAGTAATATGCGGCCTGAGTCAGGATCATAGAATCGCTCCAAAAGTGAAATGGCAGTTGATTTACCACTTCCACTTTCTCCCACAAGAGCAACAGTCTATCGCGATCAACACCAAAAGAACAAAGGCATCAGTAAGACTTGCAAATTAAGTATTTGTCAGCTAGCCTAGTTCTTCAGCCAGAAAAATACACCTGCTATTATGTATAATTGCAATGAAATATTTGATGATCAAATCGACTAAAGTGAAAACAAATCACCTTTCCAGAATGGACAAAAATGCTTAAATCCTGGAAAATTTGTACGTCTGGGCGAGTATGATATTTAAAGCTAACATGCCGAAACTCAATGTCACCTTTTACATTTTCTAAGGTAGTCCCCGAGACATCGCTTGCATCAATTTTGGATTTCCGATCAAGAATTTCAAACACTGAACTGACAGATGATTTGACTTTTGCAATATCAGGAGCCAGGCCTGTTGACTGAGAAACCCCCATGGCAGCCATTGTGAGAGCAAAAAAGACCTGCAACAAACATTCTATGTGCTTAGGAATGGAATGAGACTACGATATATTAAATATTTGAAACCAAATGGAAAACAAATTTCTGAAAGAATACATCATTGCAGTTAATTGCAAGCTCTTCAATTGGGGTTGGAAGAATTATACTTATGAAGATTGTATGATTTTTTATAGATCTAGTAACTCTAGCTATTCCAATATCACCTTATAAATCATTGCATTCTCATTCATCAAATTTTCAAACAAGAAAACTATTGTTAAGTGGTCCTTACCCTGAAAACTTTACCAAAGGTTGTTTCCCCATGTTCAACCATCCGAGCCCCTACCCAAAAGCTGACTGCATATACTGCGAACAATAGGAAATTTGCTATCCCAAGACCAAGTCCGCTTACAATTCCCTGTCGAATTCCACCTTTCAAGGGAACAGAGCATTTTTCATTGTAGAGGCTCATCACCTTGTCCTCTGCAGAAAAGGAGGCAACAGTTCGAATGCTTCCAACAGCATCATTTGCAACCTGACTGGCTTCCTCATACATCACCTGGAATATGACCCCTTTCAATTAGTAATAACATTTCAAAAT
>ML785477.1:337659-352030 GCA_009831015.1 Picea engelmannii
AGGTAAGAACGAGGGAGATAAAATTGGAAGTAAAAGTAGAGGGAATATATTTGAAAAAGTCCTACCTTTAAATATCTCCAAAACCATATCTCATGGCGGCTCCGGCTCCTTGGACCTTGACCACACTAATCAGACTGATGCTTTTGAGCTCCTAGCTTCTTCCTTTGCTTTGCTTCTAGGTAGTGGACCTTACTTTACACATCCGATCGCAACGCCGCCACACTCGCTATTTAAGTATATATAGAGACGTGAATCTTTATATGACTGAGTTCGCTCTAAAGACCAGCCCAGAAATCTCGGATAAACCAAACTTTAGTCCACAATATTTTAATAATATATAAAATACACTCTTTACTTGGCCGCCAAGACTTTGACGGAAAGATCTGACTACAAACTCGTTCCAGACAGGTGGCTGCGGCTAAATTTGCCGGTCGTATGTTAGAATTTGTTCCAACAGGTGGCTGCGGCTAAAGTTGACGGTCGTCTGTTAGAATTCGACGGAACAACAGAGATCGTAGGGTTCCCTTTTTGGCAAATATTTGATTTAAGCAATCATTAAAAAAACGTGGATATCTGATTTTTTTCAATAATTTGATTTCAAATTAAATAAATATAAATTTACAATTTACAATTTTACACTTATAAATTACAGTTTTATATTTTAAATGCAAACTGTGATGAGGACAATCTTCTTTCACCAAATTCCAGCAAGTACAAAACGATTTGATTCATCCTTGTTCAGCAGATTATTTGCGATTAGTTGGACAGGTGCTTGCGTTACACCTAGTCGTGTTATCCAACTGCACACATTGTAAGTCGAGGGGAGTTGAACTCAAAACCTCATGAAACTTCATTTTCACGGCACTTGCCAATTAAGCTTGACAAAAGTTGGCTTCTATATATACGCATTTATAAAAAAATCATTACTTCACCAAATTCCAGCAACTACAAAAAGAGATCTGAGTAATCCCTGCTCAGCTGTATGATCCAAATTTTGGCACGAACGGCGTCAGCTGACAGACAAAATCAGTCACAGGCCCTTAAAACGTGGAAACTGGAGAGCCGCAGCGTGCCGTATATAACTAATGAAAATGGTGTACTGATATTTGGGGCGTACGCCATCGTCAATTATTTGACTTTTAGCACCTGGTGGTTTGATGACATGTACAGTTGCCGTATGTCATCATCGAATTCTGTAAAGAGGCGCCATCGATAGTGAGCTTTTGTTTCAATGAATAGGTGATTCTTGTGTTTTCGTTAATTCAAAAAATATTTATTTTATTATATAAATAGATTATTTTTATAATATTTATTTTATCAATTTTAAGTAATTTTAAGTTTTTCTTGTATCAATCTATATTGATTAACAAAACAATAAATTAAAAAAATTAATAATTAAAATATTTCAAAATATTTGTTATATTATCAATTTTCTTAATCTTTTAACTTAATAAAATTATAGTGATTTTGGAAAATTTCTCTTAATGTTTTTAAAATTTTAAAAAATTGTAAGTAATTCTTTACTCTCTTAAGATCTTATAGAGTAGACATTAATCATCATCATCATCAACAAAACAAAAATAATCATAGTAATTACATCCATAGAAAAAACAAATAAAAAATATTCTTGGAAAAAAACGAATATATGGCATCCATTGAGCATTATCAAACAGAGTCAACAAACTTTAATTAATTAATGTACTACTACCAAATCCAATAATTAATGTGGACCAAAATGTAATTAAAGCTTTTAATATTTAATTATAATTATTAATTGTTTTTTATAAAGACATCAGTTTATGTGTTTACAGACATCAGTTTATGTGTTTACTTTTTTACATTTACTTAATCATATTTAAAAATTACTTTGATAGCTAAGTGATTGCCACGTAAGTGATTAACATAAATTAAAATATTAACACCAGATAAATGAAGCCCAACATGTTATTTGTTAATAGATAATAAAATTTAATATATTCTTTTAAAGATTCATTTCATCTTCTCAACCTTTCGGCGTTCACCAACAGTTATTTTGCTGCTGTGCTAATATCTATTTAATTTTAATATTTTAATAATGATTTTTTTTTTTTACATATAGAATGATTAACATTTTCAGAGTATTAAAGGTTTAATAATAAAAATATTTTATAAATTTATTAAATGACACAGCATATACTCCTAATATTTGAACTTAATGAAAAGATAACAATCATTTCTCAAAACTAACCAAACTACATCAAAAAAATAATTAATAATAATTTTTTATTATATCATATTTATATAAATAAATAATTTTATAATAAGTAAAATATAAATTTTAATTATTGTAACATTTCAAAACTCATATAATTTATTTAAATTTAAATTTTACTTAATGAAAATGATAGAGGATACTTCCGTCTTGTCTCTGCACTTTGAGAATGTCCAATCGATTTTTTTTTTTAAATCCCAAATTACACTTTTAAAAAAACCTCGGAATTCCTACGGAATTTTCCCCAGAAAATTATATAATGAGAAGTTTATCTCTGGAAATCCCTTTCCACACTCATCCCCACTTCACCCTACATCTTGTAATTATTGTGGCCGTTGCTTTGTCTCCTGTCACCGCCAAATTCAACCAGGAAAATGATCATTCAGCGGTCGCCGGCCGAGCTGGCCCCCGTGACGATACAGCCAATAGAAAAGTGCCACGTGTAATTCATTTTTCGACGGCTTGCAAATCTCCCTGCATGGAACGGGAACCCTATAAATGCTCTCCAGCCTCTAAGGTCACGTCGGTGTGGCGCTTGTCTTCGCAGTTCCAGGCTGCAGCGCGTTCTTCATTTCATATTCTTTGGCGGAGCAACGTCGATCGTGGCAGATTCACGGTATGTTCTCGCTGTTATCGAAATTTTCAGACTTGTCGGGGTTTTGAATGTACAAAATGGAGAGAGTCATTGGGCGGGTAGGAATACGGTGACCTTTCTCCGTTGGTTTGTTTTCAAACGTTGCTTTGTAACTTCTTTTTGTCAGAATTTCCGTCAGGTTTTAGTACATCGCCTGGCATATTCGTTCTTAAACCCTGTTTCCAACGCAAAGGCTTTGAATCTTGGCGAGGGATATGCACCCTGCAGAAAATTTGCATATCACAATGCTTTTGTATGTGTGTTGTCCGATGTATGCGATTCTGAGGAACAGTATAAGCATTATCCAAAAGCTATTCAAAATTTAAAAGTATCTGATTTGATTCACAGACCTGATTTGAATCAAAGACCCTTAAAATCCCTGTAAGTAGTCTGAGACTATGACCTGGACCCTTGAAATCCCTGTAAGCAGTCTGAAATTATGACCTCAACCCTTACAATCCCTGTAAGCAGTCTGAAAGTATGACTTAGAAATTTGATTAGAAGAACTATGACAGTAACCAAAATTTCTGTCGAAGTTATACCGGATTCAATCGCTTCCTAAGTTGCTGTTTTGAATCATTTTTATCCTACGCCTAAATCTTGATAGCCTTTTTGCCTTCATAGATTAGGTCAGTACTTTGCAAAGTTCAGGGTTTTTTTCAACAGAATAACTTTAAATGTGGAGCAATTGCAAAATATGCGAAGTATATGTACACTGTTTGGCGTTTGCTTCCCTAAATGAAGTCATTACCTTTGAGGAGTTTCTGGTTTTTGTTTAAAAAAAAAGCTTTAAATGTGAAACAATTAGCATAGAATTTCTGGTTTTTGTTTAAAAAAAAGCTTTAAATGTGAAACAATTAGCAAAATATGCGAATATATATGTAAATTGTTTAGCGTTTGACTCCATAAATCAAGTCATTACTTCTGCAAAGTTTCGGGATTATTTTACAAGAAAAACTTTGAATTTGGAAAAGGTAGCAAAATATGCGAATGTATTTGGACACTGTGGAGCGTTTGCCTCCATAAATCAAGGAATTCTCGGGGTTTTTCCAAAATAAACACTTTATCTGTGCAATAATTAGCAAAATATAAGAAGTGTACGTGTAAAGTGTTTAAGCTGCTTAGCTGTCATCACGATTTATCCAAGAACTCGTCATTTACTGCGTGGAGAAAGAACATGTCCAGATCTTCTTCCGCTGGTCGCAACTCTGTGTTTTCCTTATTCCTTTTAGCTTAACGTGCAAGTTTCAGCACAAATTCGATGTGAAAGGTTCTTTATCATGACATTTATCGTGAAAATTAGAGGACTCTTGCTCATTTATCGTCAAAATTGAAGGCTTCAAGGCATCGTGCTCTTTTTTCAACGATGACATGCCTGAGTGATGGTGATGGGAAATCTAGAATGTCTGCGATTCTTTCGCCTCAAGACTGTGAACGTGGACCATATTAGGATCGTTTTTTGTGATAGCGGAGTAGTTAGGGGGACATTTGCGAAAGTCATAACATTATTTCCTATTTTTCTAGCAGTGTTAGTTTAGGTGTCGAAAGCTTCTTACAAGGAACAGCCGGAGCTGATCCACAGTGAGATTATTTATTTAATGGCAAAACTGCGACATTTTCATAGATATCTCGACCTTAAACGTTTTCATTTTATCCTTCTAACTTCGGGTATATTAGCCGTCTTTGATATTTTCATAGATATCTCATATCTCGATCTTAAATGTTTCCATTTTATATTCTTTGGACTTTGCATGAAAATAATGGATGATCAAGGAAATCAGAAAAGAGTTATGTATAGCAGCAGTAAAATTGGGACTGTATCCATCCGATTTTATCAAGGGTTTTAATTTATATATGTGTATGACGCAATCGTTCCGTAGGAGCACAATCGTTGCGTAAACGCTGTTATCGCCGAAATTGTTAGTTTCAACTCTGTCAATTATTGTTGATATTTTCATAGTACATCTTGATTTTAAACGTTTCCATTGTACGTTTTTAGTTGAACTACAAAGAAAATGAGTCAGTGATTTGTCGTAAGGTTTTGTATTTCAAAGGGTTCAGTTATATTTTTGTTGATTCTGAATTAATTTGTCTCGAGGTTTTGTATTTCAAAGGGTTCAGTTATATTTTTGTTGATTCTGAATTAATGAAAATAAATATCTGTGCAAAAGGCGTCTTCGTTGCAGGAATTGTCGGTGGTTGGCTTCGACATTTATGATTGGTAACAATTTTCCATCGATTCTCGCTCTGTATGTGTGCTTCCTGCAGAATTTTCATCACGGTCATTTTAGCCGTGTGCATTGTCCGTCAAAGAGTGATTGTTTTCCAGCCTTGTAAACAAATCTTTACGGAAATTTACTATTTTTTCTTCTTCCTTTTATCTTTGCATGTGAAATAAACGATTCGGAAATCCTCATTTAACCTCTATCACGACTGCTATTTTCATGATTTCATCTGCTGCTCCCTTCAATTACTTGATTGAATTTATGTTTTAGCTTGAATGAAATGGTCGAGTTTTCGAAACTTGGATACCTATAATTAAAGATTCCACTTATTTCGAAGCTGATCTGCAATTGTTTCTACCATTACTGATTGAATTTAATCGCTGGCAATTTCTCGAGAAATATGTTTGAGCTTCATATTACTGTTTTACTGTGCAAAATTAGATACAGATAAACATTCTTAAGTGAAATTTAGGCATTCATGGAAATTTCTTAAGCCCTCATGTAAAATTCCATTCTGCTCAAATGATGTGAGAAATTTGCTAATTGTATTTAATTTTCGCAGGGGGTTGAATGTGAGAGATTTGGTTTTTAGTAGCGCCAGAAAGCTCAGAATTGGGCGAGATCCGTGCCTGACGTCTGAGCACTTGAAAAACCGCACAGAAGGGTTCGTGCCCGTTGCCAATATGTCAAATAAAAAGGAAAACCTGGATCAAAATAATGTCAATAGTACAGTATCCTTGAATATTGAGGCAGGTTCTGGTTCAGATCTCAACATGGTTGCAAAGGAAAAATCAGATAATAAAAATATGGAAAAAACCGAGGATAAGAAGGGGAAAGATGACACCAAAAATACTGTTCCGTTTTACAAGTTATTTGACTTAGCAGACAGCGTGGATATTGCATTGATGAGTATTGGTACTATTGCATCCGTTGCCAATGGGCTTGCATTTCCAGTTATGACCGTCTTGTTCGGGAGTCTTACGAATTCATTTGGACAGAATACAGACACCCATAGTTTGGTACACAAAGTGTCCAAGGTAAAGCTTATTCCACTTTTGATTTAAAATAAAATAAAATATAAAAGTTCTTTTTATCAGGAAAAAAAGAACTAGTTGAAATTAGCACTCATACCATCACAATACCATAAAAATTGTTTGTATTCAAGTTTATTCTTATGAGTAGGCTTGGAATGTCATTATGCCCGTTGATGTCAGGTTTGGCTAAGAAATAAACGACAAATCTTTTTTGAAAAATTAATGCTTGATTTTATAAGGCTCGGAATTTCATGGTAAAAATTAAAATGTCCATTGTTTTCCACATTGGCTACAAATGCAGGCTAAACTGTTCTGTGAAGTTGATATTTACTATTCATTTGGCTCGGAATTTCATGGTCAAAAATTAAAATGTCCGTTGTTGTTCACATTGGCTACAAAATGCAGCCTAAACTGTTCTGTGAAGTTAATATTTGTTTACCGCATTGACTACAAAATGCAGTCTCAACTGTTCTGTGAAGTTAATATTTGCTATTCATTTAGCTCGAAATTTCATGGTCAAAAATTAAAATGTCCATTGTTATTCACATTAGCTACAATATTCAATCTTAACTGTTCTATGAAGTTAATATTTACTGTTCATTTGGTACCAATAGAAGTGTGTAATTACAACATTGAAGTTAGCCAAGTTAGTTTAAACTCTTTCTCAAGAGCAGCATGGGTAAGATTGGAACTTGGGAAATGAAATTTGACAATTCGGACTTTGCCATTTGAATACCCACAAGGCCCAAATTATAATTCTGCCAATTGATGCCAAGGCGATACCATTTAATAATTAAGTTGTCGAGTTATTCGATGCAGGGCATAGATTTTGGTTTTTTGCATGCCACTTAAGTTATAATAAGTTTCATCAATGCCTAACTGAACTTTTATAGATGCAAAAGAAGTCAGTTTTGCTCTCAGACACAACTGCCATGAGATGAAGGATAATTGAACACCTTGCATTAATTTAGCATGTTATAATTAAGTGACATTTTGTACTTGCCAAGGCACTCAAAGATCTTGATTAAGAAGGAAGTAGCAAATATGGCATATGGAAATCACTGTTGGCATAAAGTCTTGTTCCAGATATTGCTTTTGCTTCACACTTTTTGCCAGTTGGGGATTTTATTTTCCTGGAAAGAACAGCATTGGCTTGGAAAGAAGCGGCCAAACACCTTATCTGAAATGAGACCTCTTCATAGCGGGCCGGGTATTGGTGCAAACCTCTACCAGCTGCTTGTACTCTCTGAAGAACATTGATTCTGTCGAAACTTATAAGGAGTCCATTTAGCTAATAGAAAGATCTGTGGACTACGAAACTCAATGCCATTGTTCATACAAATTCCAGGATTGCTATTTAGAGTAAAACTTTGTTGTCGGCCTGAGGATGGCCCCTTGTACAGAGTAAGGTCAGTATGGTCCCCCATTACTGTTTTTCAAACAAAAAATTGCAAATACTAGGTCCTGAAATAAGATCCAAGTCAGAAATTTTACAATCTTGTTTCAAGGAACTAGCAGCTAAGAATCAAGAATGCTTCTAGAGGAATCATCCGAGATTCTTAATCCCGGAAACCTAAGGCCATCACTCAAAGGTGGAATGCCATCTGTGGTTTTTAATCCAGAAGGGTATGAGGCGATCTGGCCTGACTTAATGGCCATCATGGTTCTACTGCCTTTTGGCCACCCTTGCAGGGACGAGCCGGCCACTTTTGTGAGATTTGAACCCTGGTGGAGGCTAAGACAGAACCCTGCTTTCACCAACCAGGTTGACCTCTCGCAGCTAGGAAATAACAACCAAAGTGAATCATAAATCAAGCTTGGAATCTCCTGAAATTTGTTTGCAAATATTTTTCAAATACAAACAATTGAAGAATAAAAAATGCCCTTGAGATGTATCCTCATTTACTAATTAGTTGCCCGTGAGCTACTAGCAAGACCAGAGTACAAAAGTGGCCAGGCAGAAATAAACACATGTTTTTCCCAAATCTTATCCAAAGTGGATGATAAATAGATTTAAGAGCTACATTAGTTTGACCTTTGATTAGACTGATGTCTACTCAAAGATCATAAGCTACTGCTAAGGAATGCTCCTATCTCTATGGTAAATCATTATAGCCACCATCCTTGCATCTGGCAAGAAAGGTTTTAGCAACCTATTGTCTGTCCACAATAAACCACCATTTTGTATTTGTATTCAGATACGACATATGGATGACGATTCAAGAAAAAGACGGAATGAAAAAAAGGATGAAACAGCTGGACGATGTGGCAGGGGAATTATTGTTGGCAATTTGAGGTTTGTGGGTGATTTTGTTTTCCCTCGTGCTAGTTCAACAAAAACATGGGCACCATGTTGTTCTTGTGAACTTTTGTGCCCACGCTTTTGTTGAACTTTTGTGGTTTGCCTAGATTCTTAGTCTCTGATGGCTTTCAAATTTTTAGTAACTTGTCTTGCAGAATTTTTAGTAACTTAGTCTTGCAATTCTACATTTTAGAATGAGTCTATTTTGCTATGGTTGTAGCTAACCCTTCTGGATCATTTGTCTTTTAAATGCATTTCATTTCAATACAAGGAAGAAACAAGCATTGCTATATTTGGGCAGTCAAAAAGATCGAAATTGTTGTTTACTGACACCTCATTAATGAGTTGCAGCAGCAGTTCTTTTTGCTGGCAGTTCCCTTTCTTCACCTTGTTTCTGAAACTGAAAAGCTCTCTACTTGTTCTCCTTAGCATCACATGCACTAGCCGTAGTTATCATTTTTCTAAATTTCCATCACATGTGATGACAATTGTTAATTCAAAGTTTCATCTCAAAGCATCCTACATTATGCTTCACTTTAAGGTGTAGTTATCATTTTTCTAAATTTCCATCACACGTGATGACAATTGTTAATTCATAGTTTCATCTCAAATCATCCTACATTATGCTTGACTTTAAGGTCAAGGCTTTCCCTCAGAGACAAAATAGTGGCAAAAGCAACATTTCCACTTTTAGAGCCAGAGTGGTTTTCAATTAAAATTTCCAGATTTCCACCCTGTTCTTCCAGTGCCTTTTCAAAGAAGAGAAACTCCTCATTCAATCACTTATCTATCAGTGACTTCACACAACTTCTCAAGGTAGGATTAAACTGAAGTTCCAAATTGGATCTCCCAATGGAAAGGGACTTCAACTTCCGATGCAAAATCTTCAAAATAAACACACTTCAAGCCAAGGCACTTATCTTCACATTTGATAAATTATTGCAGCAAATTTTTCCAAAAGCTCAAAACTTATGAATCCTAGGAGTCTAGGACCTTGGTAGATTCTTACACTGAAACTTCTGCCAAATTCCAAATTCCATGCTTCGTAGTTTAGACCTTCCTATGGTGATACAATTAACATGATATTTGTTGGGATAACAATCTACTAAAGTCAACAGACCCAATCTTTGCAGAACGGAGTAGACTTGCATGTCATTTTTTCCTGTGTACTTCTTTCAAATGGCAATTGAAGCTTGAAGGTCAAGGGCTGAGACAAAAACTGTGTTGAAAACTTAGGTTGGTGGATAGGGTCAGTCATCAAATTCTAAGGCTGGCAGTATAGCATGTCTTCTCATAAATTATAATATTTAATTAAATTGTGGTGCTCCTGGACCAGAGGAATTGTAGCTGATACATGTTATCTATTAATATGACTACGGAACTCCACCCTTGAATTGTGTAAATAACCTTTTCAGCATATTCTTCTAAGGATGCTGCTTTTCTTGTTTTTATCACAGTTAAAAATACTGCCAATCGTAACAAACAATAAAACAATTTTTTTATCCATTATTGCACATTAAATAAAGTATATTGCGTTTGACAAAAATATGTTAAATATTTTAAAGTAGGTTGTGGGATACTTTGGGTTTTGCACAATTTAATCTACTTTGTTACACCTACTTAACAGGATGCAATGTGAGGTTAATTCAACTCTTATCTTAATTTAATCGCCTCTGTAAATTGGCCATAAGAATGCTTTCCCACAGATTGTGATGACAAGAATGTGCCACGTGATTTATGGGTTTTTCACTGGCCTCTATTTTGAATTTCTAATTGGGTGTGTAGAAACTTTGCTGCTTTGATTTTAATATTGGACTTATTCTTTTTGTTTCTTTGGTTGCTTCAGGTATCTTTGAATTTTATTTATCTAGCTGCTTGTACGGCAGTTGCATCTTTCTTTCGTAAGATATTACCTCCCACCTTAACCTGCTGCTGCTGCTTTTTATGGTCATGTTTCTAGTTTCAATCCACAATTTTGCTTCTTGTTATTTTAATTATCTAGTACTGTTATAACAAGTCGGTTAAATGGGTGTCGAAAGAGATTCTAAATTTTTCTTGTAAATCATGATACTTCATGGTCTAACTTAGTACATTTTGCCTGGCAGAGGTGACTTTTTGGATGTGTACAGGGGAAAGGCAGGCTGCTCGTATCAGGAGTTTCTACTTAAAAACTATTTTAAGGCAGGATATTGCATTTTTTGACAGTGAGACATCAACAGGAGAGGTTGTTGGAAGGATGTCAGGAGACACTGTACTAATTCAAGATGCTATGGGTGAAAAGGTAAATAGGAACTGCTATTATGTTGCTTTCTTTTAAGCAACCCAACCTGGGTAACAAAGCACAAGATTCACAGCTAAAATTTCGTTAGTATGACATCAGATTGCCCACCAAATGAAAACAACAGACCCGAGACACATTTACAATGAAAATACATTTCTCCAACTGGCCACCCAGTGGATCAGCTTTGTTGCCCTGTAAACTACATCAACCACCTCTTTATAGTAGGAACATACACATTTGGAAGATGCAACCCTGCCAACCTACATGCTTTAGCTGCATCAATGAAATTGTCTTACATAACAAGATTAATCAGTTTCTACTTCCTACCATGTGTGATCCTCATCTTGTATTTCACATACCAACAACACACTCCTTTCTATACAGCAATGATCTTATGGTCCATAAACTGCCCTCCAGAAAAAATTGTCATCCTAATTGATGAGTCTTAGATATCCCTATTGTGAACTGTACATATGTCCCAATTAATTCATCTCACCTTTTCCAAGTTGGCTATAGAAAAATATAACCTTTGAAGATAAGTCGACACATGTGGGCACATTGAAAGTAGTTGTAAGGATAGGCATGCCGACATGGCACTCTTTTGGCTTACAAAACTATCATTATCACTAGGTAGGGTATTTAATGAAATATAGAGGCAAAAACAAACTTTCTCTGTCATGGAAAAACTATTCATAGGATCTTTTTGAGGCCATAAAATTGGAGATGTGATATTCATGAGGTTAGTGAAAACATTCAAACGTTATTTGCCAAAAATTTTGAAGCAATTCTATTTTGCATTTTCAACAGAAGAATGTACAATAAGAATGTGCAATAACCTTCATCATATGTTTATGTTTGCTGTTGTTTATTCAGGTCGGAAAATTCATCCAGCTCATGTCCACGTTCTTTGGAGGTTTTGTTGTTGCTTTCATCAAAGGATGGAAACTTACCCTAGTAATGCTATGTGTGATTCCCCTTCTTGTACTGGCGGGTGGTGTGATGGCTATGATGATATCAAAGATGTCAAGCCGAGGCCAGCAAGCATATGCAGAAGCGGGCAATGTTGTGGAGCAGACAATTGGTTCAATCAGAACGGTAAGTATGTGATCAACGAAGCAAGCCAAGCCTTGTCATATCATAAAGCCAGGTTTCTTTATTTTTGAACTTGAGGTTACTATGTCTTCACATCAGCACAAGTTGTATTGTATATAATCTATTCAGATTAATAACATGGACTAGTTACATTTTAGGTTGCGTCTTTTACCGGGGAGAAGAAAGCTGTGAATGACTATGAAAAGTTTCTTACAATTGCTTACAAGGCTGCTGCTCACCAAGGGTTGGCATCTGGTTTTGGTCTTGGAATTCTCCTATTTATTATGTTCTGCAGCTATGCATTGGCTCTTTGGTATGGATCACAGTTAATTATTAATCAAGGGTATTCCGGGGGCAGTGTGATTAATGTAATCTTTGCAGTTCTGACTGGAGGCATGTAAGTTGAATCTGCATTGTAAAATGCAGTATTGTCACTTGATAAAGAAATTTAACCATATCGACTTTCACTTATTCAATGTAGATAAATTAATGTTGATTAAGGAGAACAAAACTAAATATTTTGCTGGATTGCAGGTCTCTGGGCCAGACGTCACCATGTTTAAATGCCTTTGGAGCTGGGCAAGCTGCAGCTTACAAAATGTTTGAGACAATTGATAGGAAGCCAGAGATTGATGTATATGATACAAATGGATTGATACTTGAGGATATTCAGGGCGATATTGAGCTTAAAGATGTATACTTTGGGTATCCAGCACGGCCTGATATTCAAATATTTTCTGGGTTCTCATTGGAAATACCCAGAGGTGCCACTGCAGCTTTAGTTGGAGAAAGTGGAAGTGGAAAGTCCACAGTTATAAGTCTTATAGAGAGATTCTATGATCCACAAGCTGGTGAAGTTCTTATAGACAGTATCAATATCAAACAATTTCAACTTAAATGGATAAGGCAAAAAATTGGACTTGTAAGCCAGGAACCTGCCCTCTTTGCAACCAGTATTAAGGAGAATATTGCATATGGTAAAGATGGGGCTACACTGGAGGAAATACGGGCTGCTGCAGAGCTTGCTAATGCGGCAAAATTTATTACCAAGATGCCTCAGGTTTGTAGAAATAGATCTTGATTATCCGTAATTGTTAATATTCTTCATTGTGGAAATGCATTTTTTTGGCACATGGATTTTGTGTATGCTGACATTTGTGGTCGCTATTTCCAGGGTTTTGATACAATGGTTGGAGAGCATGGTACCCAATTATCTGGAGGCCAAAAGCAAAGGATTGCAATTGCCAGGGCTATTTTAAAAGATCCCCGAATTCTCCTCCTTGATGAAGCTACTAGTGCCTTAGATGCAGAGTCTGAAAGAGTGGTTCAAGAAGCTCTTGATAGAATTATGATAAATAGAACAACAGTTATTGTTGCACATCGTCTGACTACTGTCAGAAATGCTGATACGATTGCTGTGGTCCAGCGTGGTTCTATTGTTGAAAAGGGTAAATTTTTACAATGCTTCAGTTTTTAATCTTTATCAACAAACAACAAAGAAATCAACAATCTAGTGTACATCTGCTTGATTATAACTAAAATAGTTCTTCTACATTTCTTGTGCCGGTGATTTTAACATGTGCTTAGCTATGAACTTTGTAAAAATGTTCTTCTCCATTCTTCATGCAACAAATTTTAATTTGTATTTTACAACAAGCTTAGTGAAATGACTCTACTGCATTACTCATGCCGATCTATTAATGAATCTGAGAAATGTTATTTTCAGGTTCACACTCTCAGCTCATCATGAACCCTTCTGGGGCATACTCCCAGCTTATACGTCTGCAGGAAGTGCATCAATCAAAAGAACAATATGCAAATGATCCTGATCAAATGGAAATACATTTGGATGATTCCAATACCATTCGCAGGGTTAGTAGTCGAAAGTTATCTCTTAGACGGTCTATAAGCAGTGGATCATCGGGGATTGGTGGTAGTCGTAACTCTGTTTCGTTTTCGTTTTCCTTGCCTGGTGGAGTTGGTCTCCAGGAAGATGTTCAAGTAGGCGAAAGCAAGCCAAAGAAGGGCTTCATGAATTGGTTTTTGTCCAAAAATCAGGGAGATGTGGAGGATGGTCGGTCAAAACCTGGAAAAAATGTTCCTGTTTTACGCCTAGCATCTCTCAACAAGCCAGAGATTCCAGTGTTCATACTGGGATCCATTGCAGCAGTTGTTCATGGGGTTACATTTCCTATTTTTGGTCTCTTGCTTTCAAGTGTTATTGCCAGCTTCTACGAACCTCCACATAAGCTTCGAAAAGATGCCAGTTTCTGGGCACTTATGTATATAGTTTTGGCAACTACATGCCTCCTCGTGGGACCAATACAGATGTACTGTTTCGCTGTTGCTGGTGGCAGGCTTGTGCGACGTATTCGATCATTGACATTTAACAAAGTTGTTTACCAGGAGATTGGATGGTTTGATGATAGTGAAAATTCAAGGTCAGTAGATGGACAAACTTCTTACTGTTTTGTTAATAGGAGGAAAACACTCCAATGGTAAATACTAAATTTGTATTTTTTGGGGGTAGACATTAGATATATCATATTGGT
>ML785478.1:0-28536 GCA_009831015.1 Picea engelmannii
ATTAGCCTTAGATAGTTGTCTTCCTTAGTTAGACTATACTCCTACCAACCCTTCTACCTTTGGCATATATTTTGCTACAACTCTAAGTTTGCTTACCCCGAGTTGACAATTTAATTGAGGGTTTTTACTGTGTTTTTAATGCATATAGAACACCCATCAATCTTCCTCTCTTCTATTAGGTTTAGCGTGGAAGTCTTTCTTCTTAACATGTGGTATCAGATCTTGGTTTGAAAATATTAGATTTGAGTTAAACCCTAGTTCTAGTAAGAGTTGTAAGTAATACATATTTAAAGTTGTGTGTATGAAAGAATGGAAAGTAGTTCGAGAATAGACATCGAAAAATTCAATGGCTAGAAATTAGAGCTTTGGAAGCTTTAAATTGAATATCTCCTTGTAGATCACAAAAAATGGGCAACAGTCTATCCAGGTACCATTCTAATAGGTATGTCGAGGGAAGAATGGGAGAAACTCGAAAGAAGGGAAAGGAGAATGATTCAAATTTGTCTTGTATATTCGATGTTGTTGAATGTCTCATGTGAATACTCAGCCAAGAAACTGTGGGACAAGTTGGGGATCTTGTACCAGTCGAAATCCCTGGTAAATAAGTTGTTCCTTAGAAAGAAACTATATCTTTTGAGGATAAGTGATTGTAGTTCGGTAACTGATCGTTTGAATGTGCTTAACACTATAATAAGTTAGTTATCATTTGTAGATATAAAAATCACTAAGGAGGAGAAATGTATTATCCTATTATGTTATTTTCCAGACTCCTAGGATAGCTTAGCCATGGCTATATGGAGTAATTCAACCACATTATCACTAGTATACATGGTTGCATCTATACTATCATAATAAATGAGAAGGAAGAACATGGAAGAATCAAGCAAAGATGCTTTAATGGTGAGGGGTCAATTGGTTGACAGAGATAAAGGAAAACTCCCCAGTAGAAAGTCTAAGTTGAAAAGTAGATCTAAATCCTAGGTTCAATAGAAAAGGAGATGTTGGAAACGCAGTAAATATAGGCATTACAAAAGGGATTGCAAGTTGAAGGAAATGGAATTCAGTACAGGATTTAATGAGGAGAAATCAATTGAGAGAAATACTACTCTAGATAAAGGAGGCGATGTGTATCTAGCGTCGACCAATACACAGTTGGATAAAGATTTTTGGTTGATCGAATCAGGAGCATCCTATCACATGACACCACGTAGAGAATGGTTCTATGAATACGAATGATATGAAGGAGGAGATGTGTTCTTGGGAGACGACTCGAAAACCAAAATTGTTGGATGGGGAAGAGTCTGACTGAATTGTAGGATGGGAGGGGTAGAAACCATCCAGGTGTGCTACATATTCCAGGTTTGGAAAGAAACCTGATATATGTTAGTAAGATGAGTGATGTAGGAGTGCCCAGTCTATTTCATAAGGATATGTGAAAAATGGTCATAGGTGTGATGGTATTAATGAAATGATTTTGGATTGGAACCCTATACAAGTTGTTAGGGAATGTTGACTCGACTGGGTGCAACAACATTGTTGTTATTCAGGTCGACTCAACTTTGTATCGACTCGACTCATCTCACGCTTAGTCAATTCAAACCAACTCGACAAGTCTTCATCAAGTTGACCCGACCATGTTATGGCATAAGAGGATGGGACACATTATAGAAAAAGGACTTCGATCTTTGCACAATAAAGGTATGGTAAAAGGTTTTCTTAAATGCAATTTAGAAGTTTATTTTTGTGAACATTCAATATATGGAAAACAAAATCAGGCTAGATTCACATCTGAAGCGACAAGGGAAAAGGGAATTTAGAATTGGTTTATATTCATGTGTTTTCTCCTTGTAACAGTTCCTTCATTTGGTGGATCCCTATACTATGTCTCCTTCATAGATGATTTTTCGAGGAAGACATGGACATATTTCCTCAGAAGAAATCATAGGTTTTTAAGAAATTCAAAGAGTTCAAATATCTTGTGGAAAAGCAGAAAGATAAGAAGATCAAGGTGTTGAGAACTGAAAATGGTGGTGAATGATGTGGAAATGATTTCAGCAGTGTGGCATAGCACGCCAAAACACCACACCATATACCTGTAATATTCCCCGGTAGAGCCCCAGTTGTAATTATGAATTGTAAACATGCTTGTTAGGCTGGTGAGTTGAGATATAATAAGCTAGGAGGCTTATGTGATGATTATGCCAGGAGCCTGTTTTGTATATGTAATTATGAAAAATCATTAATACAAATATAAACATCGTTGCATGTAGACCAACCACGAAGAAAGAGTGATGGGGGACTAAGCTCCACTAGATAGGGTAAGGGACGGGGCTAAGTGTCTAGGCCTAGAGGCTAAGCTAGAGGGCTTACCTCTAACAGAATAATATTTTGTTATTATTATTTCCTAAAGGATAAGGTGGACATGAACGATGTTTTCCTAAGTTCCTGGAAAGGAACGAGTGCGAAGTGGAATGCATGCGACTGTAGGAAGACAAGTGTCGACCTGGGCGTATGCAGTTATAGTTGGGAAAGCCATCCTGTTAAGAGGTGGGCTTGCCATTCTCCATCCACAGTCTAACCATGAATCGGGGGCATCCATCACGGATTTCTGGAACCAGTAACCCATGATTCAAATCGTGTTGGGGGTTTTCTTCCCGTTCTGTGTGACTCCCATCCTTGTGTCTCGACATGTTTTGAGATCCTTCACCTTTACGTCTGCACTCTCACGAGGTTAGTCTCCCTGAAACCAGTGAAAACTGAGGGACTGGTCCATGTATCCTATGAATTCTGAGCACCCTATAATTTTTTGAGCCATGTGGTGTCATAAATATTGGTTGTTGCATCCACATAGCTCCTTCACTGAGTGTGGCTTGTTGTCGTCCATTGTTTCTTACTAAGCCTTGATATGTCTTAGTGTTTGAATGTTATCGTTTTGGGTGTCCATGCTCATTTTCCCTTTTGTTGTTTCTTTCACCCGTACCTGGTTGTAAATGAGTCAAAGATTGGTTAAAGATTCAGGGTGTCAGGCCTATGAGCAACTCTCCCAGGTGAGAGAGTTTGTTGGGAAGTGAGTTCTCCTAGAAGGGAGTCCCATAGCAGCTACAGTACTCTGAGACTTCTAGTCCAACCTATTGTTGAAGCGCAAGGTAAGGGAGGTGTACTAGCCGAAGGACTTGTATTGGTGAAGGTGTATCCTCCTAGGGTGGAGCAGGCGTGTGGGGAATGAGGTTATGTGGGTTGTGGGCATAAGTGGCTCCTGGGATAAGTATCATGTATCATGTATGTTCTTAATTATGTATTTTATGCATGTTTTGTGATGATTGAATGTTATCATGTATTCCGTTGCATATATGAATTACTGTTAGTTCCATTGATTCTGAACTGGTAGCAGTAATTTTGTGTTTATTGTGATTAACTCTTTTAAATTCATTAAAATGCATATATATTATATAAGTGTATATTATGCGTGGTATCATTACCCGGTCTCTGGAGATATGGGGATGTTATAATATGGTATCAGAGCCATGGTTTCAACACTAAGTCTGGATGGGTTGGATAAGTGGTCATTGGACTCAAGGTTTCAAGAGGAAATTATGTTAAGAGGAACCAATTTTGGACCTCAAAAACATCCCTGAGTGCCAAGAGGATTACCTTGGTTGTGTTAAGAAGATCAAGAGGAGTAGCGGTATCATAAAACCGCGACAGATGTGGTATTTGGCCACAAAGAGAGAGATCACAACACTTTTGGTGTTGGGGTCATAGGATCTTTTCAGAAGGAAGGGAAATCCTTTACGACCATCAGATCTGGAGAGGATGAAAAAGGGTTAACCTAGAAGCCTTCGGAATTCACGACTTTGGTGAAGATGATGCAGAATAATAGAAAGGCAGAAGCCCAATGCTTCAAAGTCCCAAAGTGGATCTACATCGTAGATCTAGTGAGAAGCCTTACCATTAGATCTCACGACAGATCATAATTTCGGAGTTCGGCGATCGTGAGAAGAGAGATGTGTTGATGCACAAACTTTCGAAGCCCCGAAGTGGATCTACAGCGTAGATCTGGGGAGAAGAGCTTGACCTTGGATCAATCCAATGTTAAAATATCAAATGGAGTGGTGAAGGGAGAAATATCCTGAAGCTCTGAAGTCGGGAGTTAATCTAGACCATACGTCAAGAGGGACATGTGTCCGTAGATTGGTTGGTTCAGGATTTCGGCAATCAGGAGAATAAGTGTGTGTTGAGGAGAGAACTCCCAAAGCCCGAAGTTCTGAAGTCCCAAAGAGCTAAAGTAGTGGGTCATGGTGATTTCACTTGGTTTGACGTAGACACATGGGATGTATGCCACATGTCAGTGGGTTTTGAACCTATGGATGGTTGAAATTCCATATGGAACGTGACATATGACACCCATCTGATTGGGCCATGAGTCAGTTGCTAGTATTTTTCCATGTGGCACTCTGTATGAGCATGGTCAGTGGGACCCGAGGTTACATAATGAAGTTAAAGGTCGGAGGACCCACATTGGCATTGATCACGATACATCAAGATCAACGGCCAGAAGGCATTGCGGGGACCCAAGTTGCATGGAATTTAATTATCCAAGGTTGTCCCACAATCAAAACCATGGTTTCACCGAGGGGTTACATTTTAGTGTCAGAAGAATTGCGGGATGAAAGGAGGGTTGCTCCAAACCACCATTGCATGCCCCCACACTTGGAAAACATTAAGTGATGTGACGTAATGACGTCACCAAAGGTGATTTGGAATGCTCATAGATTAGCAGTTTGGAGGTGTAGATGCAAGATCCTCCGAAGCTCCGAAGTCCTGAAAACCCAAAGTTCTGGAACTCAGACGCCTGAGATTCCATAGTAAGTGTCAGTCGTCGGATTCTGAGTAGATGTAGATGATTGATCTACCCTACTTCATGAGTTCAATAATCTAGAACTCCGAGATATTGTTGTGTGGTGCTTTGAAATCTTCCAAAGCCGAAGGCCCGACTAAGAACCCAGTGATCTATTGCTTGGTCATGGACCGTGATCACATGGATTGGGGACTGAGAGAAAGGGGCTAGTGCCCAAAAATTATTACAAAGCAGAGAAGAGCTCAGAAATAAAATGAAATCTGAATGTTTTCTTAAATCAGATTGGTTTATGAATGTTGTGGGATTTGTTAAGGAATGATGTCCTGACAAATTCCAGTTGACTGCACGTTGTGTTTGAAGAGTTCAACGAGTGTCAGAAACAAATTGAATTTTCACATAGCACTTAGGAGACACTCACAGAGTTTTTGAACACTCTGAAGGAAGACATGTGCAAGGAGTGCACCAGGCCAACACTTGGACAAAGTGTTGAAAAAAATCCATCTAGAGGCTATTCAAAGTGCAAGGAATGTGTGTAGAGACGAACTTGTTTCAATTTTGAAAGCTCAGGAGGATGAGCGTAGAATGTGTCAGGAGGGCACCAGAAATTCTTTTGGAAGATGCAGAAGGGTAGAATTCCTTGGGAGACTGAGAAAGTTCAAGAAGCTCATAGGAGATAGTGTAAAGGGTGCACAAGAGTCGGACTTATCCCAAGTCCAGAAGCTCAAGAAGGATAATGTTTTCATAAATGCAGACAAGACCCAAAGTCAAGGACTTGCAGAATGATCAAAGGTCAAATCCTTGACACTTAGAAATTTTCCCATTTCGAGACAAAGTGAAAGCTCAGGAGGAGGAGCGACAGCTATCGTCAGATCAGCTGCAGAGGAAGAGATATGGCTGTCAAATTTCACGTCCAAATAGAAGGAACACGCGCAAGAGGAGATCAGATATGTCCGTCAGATCTGAGCGTGAGGACCAACAGTCGTTGGATCCCAAGGAAAGTGAACGAGACTTAACTCCTTTAAGGTGCATAGGAGAGTGGACTCACGATGTCCCGAGGTTCTGAAGTCATTGGAACCATCCATCGTCAACATTGACAGGTGGCAGTGGATCTAGGAGTTCAAGGAATCAGACATCGGAAGAATTGTGGGAGATCAACATTTCCCTTATTCGCAAACCTGGAAGGTAGGGTTGAGAGATGAGAGAACTCGTGAAGTCCAAGTTCGTGAAATTGATCACAGTCATTGGATTAGGGAGGAAAAATGTCAAAGGATCTGACACTCCAGAAGGATTCACTCCAGAGAGTTTTATTTGTTGAGATTTGAGAATCCTGAAGGCTAAAGTCTCGAAATGACAAGAGCCATTGATGTGAAGGAGGACACGCGGTGCCATATCTAGACTCCGGAAAAGCGAAGGGGGGGAAATTCCAAAGACCCAGAGAAGATCTTGATCGTTGATTGAGGAGGGAGTCGAAGGACTGTCGATCTAGTTAAGAAGGCCAAAGTCCCAAAGTGGGAGAAGAAACATCGATTGAGGAGGGCACGTGGCAGACGATCTTCCATTTCGGAGAAATATCTCTAGAAGAAACGAGAGTTTGAGAACTAAAACTACCGAAGGTTGGAATCGCAGAGGAAATCGTAGCTGCGCATATGAAGTGACAGGTGTTAGCAGATCTTCCACTTCGGAAGACAGTTACTGAGGAGGAAACGAGATTGGAGAGTTGAAACTCCTGAAGGCTAAAAGGCCAGAATCAATCGTGGTCGTTGATTTGGAAGGGAGCTACATGTCTACAGATCATGGAGATCTGAGATCATGCTTGAATGGAGAAAAGATCACTGATTGGACAGTTGGCCAGAGACAGGTAAATAATAGACAACATTCATTAATCGAGAGGCATCGCCAAGGAATTGGAGATCAATGGTCGAGTTGGATTGCGGAGCCAGAACTTGCTTGGATGTTAAAAATATGAGAGCAGGCCGCAATTTATACCACGGTTTTAACAAAGTGATATGTGGCAGCTGGAGGTGAATTGCGGGGTGAAAAGTGGGTTGGCCTAAAACCATTCTTGCCCACGCCCACAATCACATTTTTCCATGAGGTCATAGCCCAGGGCCATATGAAGGAAGGGGCTAATGAAAAAGGAGCTAGCACCTGAAACTCGACATTTCAGAAGCGTGCAAATAGAGGGCGCGGGTATCACAGGACCTGCGCCTAAAGGAGAAAAGGGGGGCTGTGTATAATTGTTTTGGTTTCAATCATGATCCCGAAGAGTCAATTCGACTTAGAAGATTGAACGATCCTTTGATCGGGAGGTCAGCAGACCTTGCTGTGGTGGGGAACTGCGTCGAAAGTGTTGAGGGCAGGAATAATCATGCACAATGATCACAGTGGGAGCACAAGAATATTTAGGAATTCAGGAAGAATTGTAGACTTCTGGGATCAACAAGGAAAAGTTTTATAGGGAGAAAGAAGTTGTTGCAATTTTTGTGGCAGCAATTATGTTATGGCTTGTTGGGTCAGCCAGAGGAAAGAATGCTTGCATGTTTGCAGGTGTTGTTGGTGATGTTGTTGCATAAGGAGGGAAGAAACAGAGAGCTAAAGTGTTGGTTATAAGTTTGATAAAAGAAGCATGAAAGCTTCTATTGCCATCAGACATTCAGGTAGTATAAAATTTATTAATGGCAATCATGCAGGTATGAATTTTTATTACTTTTTGTTTTTTTCATAATTGCTGAAAGGAAATTTAGGTAAGAATTTTCTCAGCGAAAGTTATTATATAAAATCACATGATTATATTATTGAGTTCATACCACTGGATGTGGTAAAGGCTGGAGGCTTGTATTAATTCAAATCTTTTTAGCTTCTGAATGCATACACTGACATAGTAGAATGTCATGTTAATTTGGTTATCGGGTAATAACCAAAGAATTAAAAGATAAGAACTTGTTATAGGAATGAATGCCAGTAAGCTAGTCATGTATGAGACCAAGACATGGTTGGATATGGCAACGTACGGATATGGAAAGTTTATGAGCCACACTTGTACTAAAATATTCCTACCTTTAAATACAACTTGGACTGCAACCTTTTTGCTAACACTAATGAACACCATAGAATTATATTCTTGGTGTAGTGTTCAGGTCGAAAAGGAAGGCATCCAGTTAATTGGGAAGACAATAGGAAGTGTGTGAAGAATGTGTCAACACATTGGCCCGAATTCCAACTTGTGGATGGTGAGATACATGACTGAGATAAAGAGCATTATGTAATTCAATGCAAGGTGCACTGAATAAGTATGCATTGAGAATTGCACTCATGCATAGTAAGGGATAGAATTGTATACTAAATGCAATGGTTGAATATGTTTTGTAAGTACGTGCATATATATTATTGCATGGAAATAATTGTTACTAACAACTGAAATGTTGTTAACTCATGAAGTTGAGGACATTTCATGGAGGTGTTAGACATTGCAACAGGAAAGTTGCAAGTCAAGTAGTCACATGAACATTGACTACATGAAATTTTCTTGTTCAGAAAAAGAAGTAATGAACTTACATATATTACTATGAACATGCATATGCATAGAATGACGAGTCATTCTATTTTATTAAATTGTTGGGTAATTGTGATTGAATTGCTAGGTGTAGAAAATTCTAAGACCACTACGTAATATTTTGTACATATTGCAATTGAATTATGACGTACAACAAATACTGACAATTTGTTGGTTGTATGAAAGATGAAGCATTACAGGAAAAATGGTATGCAGTTTGGTGCCTTTGGAAAACCACAAGGATGGTTGCATTCATAATATGGCAATAGCCAAGATGAATTATGAAATAGAATTTCATGTTTTGGGAAAAAGTTGAATTCCCTTTTGAACTAATTGGAGTTCCTAAATGAATTTTTTTATATTTTCTCATGATAACTGCATGTGGGTGATGCAGATGAGATGATGTTGATTAAAGTTAGAATGTTGACTACAAAGAGTAGCTCGGGGAAGATGTTGATTGGAAATATTTGAGGTCAGTTGGAACTCCGGGAGCCACGGTGCTCTGAGACTTCCTAAGTCGGCCTGTTGTTGAAGCCCAAGGAAAGGGAGGTGTAGCAGCCGATGGACTATGTGATAGTGAAGGTGTACACTCATGGGATGGGATAGGCATGTGGGGAATGAGAGCCCGTTGGTTGGAGTGTTTCTAAGGTTTGGTACCTTGGCCTAGACCATGTGGATATGGATCGTGGACCGTGGCTATCTTGGGAAGCCATTGCCCCGATGGAGTCATAGCCCCGCTCAGGGGTGGAAGGTCTTCTCAATCAAAATATAAGTATCAATTCTCTATTCATTGTATGTTGTGTATCTTGTATACATGTTATAATGTTATTAGAATTTCTTGTATATACATACATATATATATATATATATATATATATATATATATATATATATATATATATATGTTCTAATGTTGCTTCTAAATGAATAGGTGTAGGAGCAGAGTGTTTATGTCTGTGGATCCATAGCCCTGCTAAGAGTTTATCAACAGTGAGATCTAAGGTTGGGTGGAACGTCGTGGATCTACATCTAGTCGGTGCTTTCAATGAGGTTTAAATGAAGCATGTAACAAGGAGTAATGAACCGAATGATTTCCGGAAGAATATAGAGCAATTTAGTTTCACCTGCAGAAGGAACACCAGAATTGGTGCTTGAAAGTAGAGCACCAAGTGGATAATGGGCTTCCAATAGCTAAAGCTTGGAAATTT
This sequence comes from Picea engelmannii, assembly GCA_009831015.1. Taxonomy (NCBI): domain Eukaryota; kingdom Viridiplantae; phylum Streptophyta; class Pinopsida; order Pinales; family Pinaceae; genus Picea; species Picea engelmannii. The sequence continues at coordinate 9,620 of ML785478.1, forward strand.
TTGAAGATTTTTTGAATTATATATGTATAAACAAGTTGCACCGAGGACAGTACAAAAATAAGGGGAGGGGATTGTGATATTTCCCGGTAGAGCCCCAGTTGTAATTATGAATTGTAAACATGTTTGTTAGGCTGGTGAGCCGAGTTATAATAAGCTAGGAGGCTTATGTGATGATTAGGCTAGGAGCCTAGGATGATAAATCCAGGAGCTTGTTTTGTATATGTAATTATGCAAAATCGTTAATAAAAATATAAACATCATTGCGTGTAGACCAACCACAAAGAAAGAGTGATGGGGGACTAAGCTCCACTAGATAGGGTAAGGGAGGGGGCTAAGTGTCTAGGCCTAGAGGCTAAGCTAGAGGGATTACCTCTAAGGGAATAATATTTTATTATTATTATTTCCTAAAGGCTAAGGTGGACATGAACGATGTTGTTCTAAGTTCCTAGAAAGGGAACGAGTGCGAAGTGGAATGCATGCGGCTGCAAGAAGACAAGTGTCGACCTAGGCGCATGTAGCTATAGCTGGGAAATCCAATCTATTAGGGGGTGGGCTTGCCATTCTCCATCCCCGGTCTAACCGTAAACTAGGGGCATCCATCACAGATCTCTGGAACCAGTAACCCGTGAGTCAAATCATGTTGGGGTTTCACTTCCCGTTCTGTGTGACTCTCATCCTTGCGTCTGGACAATTTTTGAGATCCTTCACCTTTGTGTTTCCATTCTCGCAAGGTTATTCACCCTAAAACCAATTAAAACTGAGGGAATGATCTGTGTCTCATGTGAATTATGAGCACCCTGTAATTGTCGGAGCTGTGTGGTGTCATAAGTGTTGGTTGTTGTGGTCACACAATTCCTTGACTGAGTGTGGCTTGCTGCCATCGGTTGTTTCTTACTGAGCCTTTATATGTCTTAGTGTTTGACTGTTACCATTTTGGGTGTCCATACCCATTTTCCCTGTTTTTTTTTTTGTCACCCATACCTAGTTGTAGATGAGTCGAAGATTGGTTGAAGAGTCAGGTTGTCATGCCCGTGAGAAACTCTCCTAGGTGAGGGAGTTTGTTGGGAAGTGAGTTCTCCTGGAAGGGAGTCCCATAGAAGCTACAGTCCTCTGAGACTTCTAGTCCAACCTATTGTTGAAGCCCAAGGTAAGAGAGGTGTACTAGCCAATGGATTTGTATTCGTGAAGGTGTATCCTCCTGGGGTGGATCAGGCGTGTGGGGAATGAGGGTCTATGGGTTATGGGTGTAAGTGGCTCATGGGATAAAAGATCCTTCCTTTGTTTTGTGCAACTTCCTTGTTGTCCTTGCCAAGCCTAGAATTCCCTTTCCCGGTGGATTTTATTCCCAGCTCAGGGGTGACCCACTACTGAGCATGATGAGCAGTGTGGTCTAAGGTTGCAAGGTTCGTGGGAGGTCTGCACGCAGTTGGTGGATTTACTCCAGCTAAGAGATAAGTATCATTTCTATGCTTAATTATGTATTTTATGCATGTTTTGTGATGCTTGAATGTTATCATGTATTCCGTTGCGTATATGAATTATTGTTAGTTCCATTGATTCTGAACTGGTAGCAGTAATTCTTTGTTTATTGTGATTAAGTGCTTTAAATTCATTAAAATGCATATATATTATATAAGTGTATATTTTTCCTGGTATCATTACCCAATCTCTAGTGATCTGGGGATGTTACAATACCCCACACAAAAAATGGAGTTGTTGAGAGAATGAATATAACATTGATGGACAAGGCAAGAAGCATGCTCAGTGGTGTGGGATCGCACAAGAATTTTGGGTAGAAGCAGTCAACATTGCAAAATATCTAGTGAATATGTCTCCTTCATTGAAAATTGTCGACACGAATCTACATGAGGTATGGTTTGGAAATAACCCTTCTCTTTCACATCTCAAAGAATTTGGTTGTGATGCATTTTTGCATGTTCCCAAGGAAAAGAGGAGCAAGATGGAAAAGAAGGAAGTCAAGTGTATTTTTATTGGATATAAAGAAGTAATGAAAAAATATAAGCTTTGGGATATTACATCAAGGAGAACAGTGTACATTCAAGGTTTGGTATTCAGATAAGTTGGAGGTAAGTTTGAGTATGAAGTGGTTCAGATAGAGAAAAATCTAGAGAAGGTGAGGTTTGAACTGAGGAACAAAGAAGAAGTTTCAGATGAGTCGACTGAATCAGATGGAAAGCTGGAACGACCGACCCTAGTTGTAAGGAGGTATGAACGAGTAAGAAAAACAATCTAAAGGTACATTCCAACTAACTTGTGTTCTACATTTTTTTTTAACTACCACTAACGAGGAGGAAAAATTGGTCCGAGAGGCAGTTGAATCGGTAGAGGGTAGACTCTAGAAGGAAACCATGGTTAAATAAATGGAATCATTGCACTAGAATGTGACGTTGGATTTAGTCGAATTACCTAGTGGAAGAAAATGCATCAGGAGTAAGTGGGTATTCAATAAAAATATGAACACAAGAGGTAAAGTCAAGAAATTCAAAGCTTGACTGGTAGAAAAAGGATATTCCCATGTCGAAGGAGTCGACTTTGGTGATATTGTTTCCCCTATTACAAAATTAACTTCCATTAGAGTACTAATGTCTCTTCCTGCAACATTTGATCTTGAAATAGAGAAAATGGATTTGAAGACATTGTTCCTGCATGGGGACTTGCAAGACGAAATCTGCATGAAACAGCCTGAAGGATTTGCAGTAAAGGGAAAAAATGTGTTAGTGTGCAAACTGAAAAGATTCCCTTATGGTCTAAAGAAATAACCAAGGATGTGGTACCAAAAATTTGACACATACATCCTTATTTTGGGATTTGTGAGAAGCAAAGCTAATCAATATGTATATTTCAAGGAAGAAGGTGGGTGTTTCATATATGTAGCATTGTATGTCTATGAAAAGCTGCTAATTGGAAACAACATGGACGCAATAAAGGAGGTGAAGAAGTAGTTATCCTCCAAGTTAGACATGAAGGATCTCGGTGCAACAAATTTTATTTTGGGAATGGAGATCCAGAGAGATCGGGTAGTTAGAAAGATTTGGTTGAACTAGAGGAAATACATTGAAACAATATTGAAGTGTTTCAACATGCAGGATTACAAACCTGTAAAGGTTCCAATTCCTATGGGATAAAGGTTAACTGTTGAACAGTGTCTAAAGATAAAAGAAGAAATAGAGGACACAGCACATGTTCTTTATCCAAGTGTTGTTGGTAGTATTTTGTATGCGATGGTCTCCACTCAACCAGAAATTTCCCATGTAGTGGGAGTGTTGAGTAGATACATGTTGAAACTTGGAAAAGAGCATTGGATGGTTGTTAAGAGAGTATCTAGGTATTGTGTGGCACAAAATATTATGTTATATGCTACCAAGGAAAACCTGGAGGTAGCAATGAAGTAGATGTGCATGGATTTGTCAATGTTGAATGGACTGGAGATATGGATTGATGAAGGTAGACAAGTGGATATGTGTTCACTATGTTCAGTGGAGCAATCAGTTGGATGGGTAAGAAACAGGTGATCGTAGCCTTGTCAACAAAAGAATTTGAATACATGGACGCCACTCATGGAAGAAAAGAAGTAGTATGGTTGCACCAATTGTGTTCAAGGATTGGGCTTGAGTAGAGAGATATGAAGATAAATTGTCAAATTCAAAACACAATATTCCTGGAAAAAAACCCAACTTATCATTCCAAGAATAATCATATTGATGTAAATACCATTTCGTGAGAGACATGGTGGAAAGAAACAAGGTGTTGTTGGAGAAAGTAGACACGTTGGAAAACATAGCAAACTCCTTGACCAAGTCTATGAGTGTTGTGAAGTTCCCTTGATGAGGAGAGGTAATAGGATTTTCTACCATGAGTCTGTGAACAAAAGTTCAGGAAACTCTCGATTCAGTAAAGAAGACAACAAGTGGGAGAATGTTGGGTTGTTATATTATTTGCAGTGAAATTCTAGTCAAGGTGGATCGATTGGGAGTGTAATTTGAAGGTCGAAGTGATACACCAGGGAAAATTAGAAGTCGAAGTGGTCATCCAACAAGAGGTATTCAAAATTTCATGTGGCAACTGACTAAATTCCGAATGGAGGTCGACTGGTAATCTGACTGGTAATCGACTGTAACAGAATCCCAAGATTCCCGAGATTAGTATCCAATGATCTATGTGGATCTGTCACCATTTTTGGGTGCCTTTATTTACTGTAAATCATATAAATAAGGTGTGTTGTTATTGTATTATGTTGGACGTAGTAGTTGATCTTCATGCTTATCTTTAGCAAAACTTTGTTGGTCATGTAGATGTAAGCCAAATTGGTTACAGGGTTGTTCTTGTGTAAGTAAGAAGGTATGATGTCGATTGTGTCTTAGGTGTAGACCAAGGTTAGACATGTAACCTTTTATTTTGAATGAATAAGACAACAAGGGAGCAAGACACTCTAAGAATATTGTTTTTCCCATTTGGGTTTCCGAGGTAAAATCTCTTTGTATTATGTGATTTCTTTGCCATTTAATTTCTAGCTTAAATATGTCTTCCCCTCTTCTATTAGATTTAGTATAGAAGTATTTCTTCCTAATAATTTTCTCCTGGTTAAGGATCTCCAACGTAAATTTGTTTGTACTATGTGTATGAGTCATTTATTAATTTATTTTTTTCTTAAGAATATATATGCATTTCTTTACTGCACAGGTTTAAAACTTACATGTGGTCTCACACACATTTTTAGCTTCACGGGGATGCCTTTGTTGCTAAGTGTTCGGCTCGCTCTTGATAGATCAAGTTTATCTTGGGTCTATGATAAACCTAGGTTCAATGGGAGTTTTTAGTGGTGATTCATGTGTTGAAAGAGAATGACGAGAAGTTCTAGAATCGAGATTAAGAAGTTCAATGGTCAAAAATTTGAGCTATGGAAGCTCAAGATGGAGGACCATATTATAGAAAAAAAAACAATGGATCACTGTGGATCCTAGTACACAACATGATGATACACAATCTACTCATACACGAACTACTAGTACTCAATCTATCGGTATGTCAAAAGAAGATTGGGAGAAGTTATATAGAAGAGAAAGGAGTATGATTCGACTCGGCTTGGAAAATTCATTGTTACTGAATGTGTCAAGAGAATCTACAACCAAGGAACTATGGGAAAAGTTGGGGAATTTGTATTAGTGAAAGTCTCTGGTAAAGAAGTTGTTTCTTTGAAAGAATCTATGTCATCTTAGGATGGATATTATGTGACAGAGCATCTAAATGGCTTCAATACTCTAGTAAGTCAACTTGTCTCTGTTAATATTGTGATTGCAAAAGAATATAAGTGTATTACTTTGTTATGTTATTTTCCAGACTCCTGGGATAATCTGGTTGTAGCAATTGGTAGTACCATTCAATCTCTGTTGAATTATGAGGATGTAGTTTCATCTTTGTTATCGAAAAAAATGAGGCATAAAAACATGGATATCATTGCACATATGCTTTATTTGTAATAGGTCATCCCCAATATAGGAATAAAAATAAGTCTTTGGGGGAGGAGATCTAAATACAAAGGTAGATCTAAATCCCCAGGAAAATCTTTGAGGAAATGTTGGAAATGTGGTAAAGTTGGGCATTATAACAAATATTGTAGGTTTAAGAATGTTGATAAAGGAAATGGAATGCCTCTTCTGTAGAGGGGAAAACCTCCACAGAAGAAGGAGGTGATTTTTACCTGGAATATACAGGTACACATGAAAATCATGATGTATGGTTGATCAACTCAGGTGCATCATTTAATATGAATCCTCACAGGGAATGGTTCTATGAATATGAAAAGTATGAGGTGGTGATGTCTTTCTAGGAGATGACTCGATAGCCAAAATCATGGGACGTGGAAGGGTTAAGCTATTGTTGAAAGATGGAAGGATTAGAACTCTCCCTGGAGTTCTGCACATTCCATATCTATCTAGGAGCCTAATATCTGTAAGCAAGTCATATGATGTAGGTGTGGATACTTTATTGCGAAAATTCACTTGTAAGATGGTACGAGGAGAAATGTTGTTGATGAGGGGAGTTTAGTGTGGAACTCTGTACAATTTATTGGGAAGCACTTATACCGATGGGTGTAGTAGTTCTACTGTCCCTGAGAAGAGAAATACAGAAGATAAGATCTATATTGTCCCTAGAAAGAAGAGCATGTTCTAGCATCAAAGACTGGAACACATTGGAGAAAAATTCCTTTTAACACTACATGGTAAAATTATGGTTGAAGGTATGTCTAATCACACCCTAGATTTTGATTTCTATGAACATTGCATATATGGTAAAAAGAATTGAGTCAGATTCCTTCCTAGTGCTACAAGAGAAAAGGGGATCTCAGAGTTGATACACAATGATGTGTTCAGACTTGTGTATGTTCCATCACTAGGTAAATATGTATGTTATGTTTCATTCATACATGATTTCTCAAGGAACACATGGATTTATTTTCTTAGGAAGAAATATTAGGTATTTTCAATTTAAAGATTTTAAAGCTCTGGTAGAAAATCAGATAGAGAAGAAAATAAAGGTGTTGAGGATAGATAATGGTGGACAATTATGTGGGAATGAATTCAAATATTTCTGTTAGAAGTGCAGTATAGCAAGGTAGAAGACTACTCCATACAGAACTCAACAAAACAAGGTTGCAAAAAGGATGAACATCACATTGATGGAAAAATCGAGTATGCTCATCGGTGTTGGGTTAGGATTGGAATTATGGGTAAAGGTAGTGGGTATTGCATGTTACCTGGTAAGTAGATCACCCTCATTAACATTGGTGGACAAAACTACTCATGAGGTATGGAATGCTAAGAAACCCTCTCTTGAACATCTCAGAGTGTTTGGTTGTGATGTTTATGTACATGTTCCAAAGGAAAATAGGAGTTATCTAGATAATAAAGCTAAAAAGTGTGTCTTTATTGGTTATAAAGATGGTATGAAATATTATAAGCTTTGGAACCCATAAACTAAAAATATTGTTTACAATCGAAATGTTGTTTTTAGAGAAGATAAAGATGTTCCATACAAGAATTCCTACCAAGGCAAGAAGAACCTAAGAAAATAGAATTTGAGTTGGATGATACAAAATATGAATCAAAAGAAGAAGAACCTCATACTCATGTATTCAAGAGATCAATGAGGGAAATAAGGAAACCAAAAAGGTATAGTCCACCTTATTTTTGTGCTAATTTTGTTTATCTATTATTGATGATGATCTTAGAACTGTCATGGAAGCAATGAATTCAGAGGATAGTAAACTCTGGAAGAAGGCCATGGTTTAAGATATGGATGTGATAAGAATGAGGCATGGGATCTAGTTGAGTTTCCAACTGGAAGAAAGGTCATTGGAAACAAATGTGTGTTTAAGAATAAGTTGAATGCGAAAGGCAAAGTGGAGAAATACAAAACTTGGTTAGTAGAAAAAAGTTATTCCCAGGTAGAGGGAATTGACTTTGGTGAATTTTTGTCTCTTGTTTCCAAGTTAACTTCTATTAGATTTATTTTATTTATTTTTGTTGCCTTTTTTTCTGAAGTAGAATAGTTGGATGTGAAGACAACATTCCCACTTGGGAATATGGTAGAAGAAATCTACATGAATCATCTAGAAGGCTTTGCAGTGAATGGAAAGAAAGAGATGGTTTGTAAGTTAAATAAGTCAGTATATGGTCTGATGCAATCACCTAGGATGTGGTACCAAAAGTTTGACACATACATCCTTGGATTGAGATTTCTGAGAAGTAGGGTTGACCACTATGTATATTCCAAGGAGGTTGGTAATCACTTCATTTATGTAGTTTTGTATGTCGATGACATCTTGTTGGTAGGAAATAACATGGATGTTATCAAGGAGGTGAAATCATAGTTATCATCTAAACTTGACATGAAAGATATCGATGTTGCTAACTTCATTCTAGGAATGTAGATTAAAAGAGATTGTGCAAACATGAAACTTTAGTTGAATAAGAGAAAATATGTCGAGACAATATTGCAGAGGTTTAATATGAAGGGGTGTTGTAGTGTCCCCAAGGCTGAGCCCCGTTGCAAATCATGATATATGAAATGAATTGTAAACATGTTCTATAGGCTGGTGAGCCAAGTTTTGTATAAGCTGGTAGGATTATGTGTTTGTTAGGCCAGGGAGCCTAAGTGTTGAAGGCCAGGAGCCTGTTGATGTACTTGTATATATGCAGAATGATTAATAAAATATAAACACCGCCAGGTGCAGACCGACCACGATGAATGAGTGAAGGGGGAATGAGCGTCCACAGAGTGGGCAAGGGCTTAGGGGCTGGAAGGCGGGAAAAAGGGGCTAAGTGTTGAGCCTAGGGGCTTAAGCCTGGGAATAATATTAAAATATTATTTCCCAAAAGACATGTGTATTTTATTTTTATCCTAAGTTCCTGTCAAGGGGGAAAACGTGAAAAAAGGGATGCATGATGTGGGAACGCATGCAGTTTCCAGGGGGACAAGTGTCAACCCTGGTGCATGAAAATATAATAGCCAAGATGAACCGTGGGAGGGGGATCTTCTCCATTCTACCCGACCGTCTGAGGGTGAACCAGTCCGACCTCTGCAAGATTACCCTCGTACCATTCTGAAATAAAAACCCGTGAAAACGATCCCGTGATTGTGGAACCCGTTGGGGAAGCGCGTGTTCATTTTTCCCAATTGGTTGTTGTGGCCACGCAGTGCTGGACCTCGCATAGCATACTGACCAAAGTAAGCTTGTGCTGAGCTTGTGTATGACCTCTCTTCTGGTGAGGGAGGTGACTGTGGTTGGAAGAAGCAAGTTGGCAGGCCTGTGAGCAACTCTTTCCAGGTGAAAGAGTTTGCTAGGAAGCGATTTCTCCAGAGAGTGTCCAGCACCAGCTTCAGACTCTGAGACTTCCTGATCCGGCCTGTTGCCGAGACCCAGAGAGGAGGTTAGCACCGATGGACTGTGCGTGTGAATGTGTATACTCCTGGGCGGAACAGGCATGTGGGGAATGAGAGTCTGGTAGTAGTGGGCGTAAGATGGCATCTTTGGGAAGAATCCTTCCAGATATTTCTGTGTTGTTCTCCCTGTAACCTCAGCCTAGCCTAGGATTCCTTACCTTGGGGTGGAGCTCGGTCCCAGCTCGGGGGTGATCCACTATTGAGATGATGAGCAGTGTGGTCTAAGGCTGGGAGGTTCGTGGAAGGCCTGCACTTGGTTGGTGGATTTCACCACTGTGACAAGATAAGTATCTAACTATGTTCTTATCACATTTTGCATGACTGTGCTACATAAATTATCATGATTTTCGCTGTGTATATGAATTACTGTTAAATGCTATGGATATTTAATCGTAGCAGTAAAATTATGTGTTTTTACTCTGAGTTAAATGTATTTCATTACTCGAATGCATGTGACTATATAAGGTATGTACGAATTATGTAGAATTGTGTGTACAGAATGTTACCTAGTGAGTTTTAAGCTCTGGGTAGGCAAAAAGGTACACTACAGGTGTAAACTAGTCAAGGTTCTCATTCTTGTAGGTGTAAATTTATCTGCAGAGCAGTGTCCCAAGACACAACAAGAGGAAGAGGAAATGTCCCATGTTATGTATGCTAGTGTGGTTATGGTGCAGACCTCAGTTTATCCAAGTTCTATCTATCTCTAATATCTTGATACAGTAAATATACATCTGTAATATCTTGTAAATTCAGATCCAATTGAATCAAAGTACCATGTATTTCTTTCTCTTGTACCTTATGGAAACTACGGGAATTGTTTCCTAATATTATGCATGAATGCAAAACCTCACACTGGCATAATCAACAAAACCAAAGAACGTTTTTTTCTACGAAATCCCATAAGCTACAAAGAAGATAACTTATCATTTAACCATGCACTGAAAAATTTAAGCCACCGACGAATTAAAGAAATGAACCTCATAAGTTCTTCGATCTGGTTAACAAAATGTTAACTATCCATTAACTAGCCCACCAACCACCATGATGTACTCGTCTATGTATCAGAGTGTAAGTCACAACTCTGGTCCGGTCGATAGTCTGTCAACCAGGCACTGGACCACCAGAGTCACCGACCCACCGAAAAGTTTAAACTTTTTCATTTTGAAATTGTCCTTGTTTGGTTGATGCACTTTACCTCTTTGTCAATTCTAGGTTCTATCAATTGTCCCCTAGCCACCGAAGGGAATAAAGACTTGTTTATATGGGTTTAAGGTCAATCTGGTTGTACTCATTCTGATTAAATCCTCTGCATAGAATCAAACTCATTTTTTATCCCCTTTCTCAATATGGAATGCAATTTTCTATGATTTCTCCACTATTTAACAACTACACTATGATTTTCAATCTCTAGAAACAATTCATTCATGCTAACACACATAATTAAAGGAATTGCAAATAACACACATGCAGAAAAATGCATTTGCTACCTATATGGGTTTTAACAGGAAACAATCAAGAAAAAGAGATATTTACATAGGAATTGGGTCTATAATATTTATAGTATACCAAAGAAACCCTGATTCTCCTTCTCTGAAACAATCCACATTGTTTGCATGCTCTGCGTGCTCTTTCCCTGATTCTCTTCCCCTCCTTTGTTTTCTGTCGAGAGGTTTATTTATACAATTACAAAGGAAAAATGACTTGAAACCTCAAAGGATAGATTTGTATCTTTCAAATATAAAAAAACTATGAATTATATCCAAAATTACTCAACCCTCTAACTATATGCTAAAACTAGCAAATTTGTTACATTGCATGGAAAAACTCCCCCCTACGCGAACTATTTTAGAAATCGTCTAGAACCTATTAAAAACTTTAAAAAATTACAATTTTAAAATATGCTCCTACATTAGACTCCCATGGAATAAAGACTCTTTATGGACTCTTGTCCATGAGTTCCTCAACGATGCTATCATTTCAATAGTTTTCACTCGAAATTATGAAATAAACTTGGGTGCATCTGCAAAAAAATAGAATGTTTTGTTCAGGTATTTTCCTCCTCGATCCCAAGGTTTGCTCGTTGGATATAGACCTTATTTTCTTCTTAATCATATTTTAGTTTTTTCATCTTGAAACTTGGCTTCTTCTTGATTCTTACAAAAACGTAACAATCTCTTTGGCATAACTGAAGTCTTCTTATTACTCAACTCTTGAATTTTCTCCTTATCTTCTTTGATCACACCTACACATGAAGCAAACATATTAAAGAAAACAATTTTTTCATTATACTTTTGAAACCCACTCTCACACATCAAAATGACTGCCATATAGATAAATTCCATGACAACTTGAAAAAAAATTGTCTTCTCATCCTTCCCTTTTTTCTTCCTTTCTTCCATATATGTACAATCTACTACTTCTTTTGGTTCCTCATATGCATGAACTTGTTCCTAAGTCACTGGTTTCTTCTCTTCTTTTATGAAATCCACAAATACGTTCTCTTCCAAAACCTGCTCATCATAGTCTTTACCCATATTGATTTCAATATCAAATTAATTTTTCTCACACAAAACCTTCTTACTATCTCTCAAGATAACCTCTTTCTCTCCACTCTCTTGTTGTTCATGTATCAAAATTTATTCATTGTTGTTTTCCTTGACAGTCTCTCACATGCTTTTTTGAGATCCATAACTTTCATTTGTTTTTTCTTTTTCCTTCATGAGACAATTATGCATATTTCTCTTTTATGACAATTCCATGTATATATCCATCTCCATTTTCTTCAAAACCTGCAACCACGCACTCAAAAAAACAATCAGTTTGCAAACATTAAGACTCCTTTGTCTCTCTACATGCTTCTAGCAGTGGCATATTTTCTTTGTGTTTGCCTGAAATTTTCAAAATTTCCTTAAGACTCCCACCTAATCTCCAATCCACTTCATCTTCATTACTTTCCATCACAATTTCTTCTGAAAAAATATCTTCTTCAATAATTTTATTTGCCTCATTTATGCTTTTCCTCATCAACATTTCACTAGTAATCACATCCTCATTCTCATTTAACAAAATATGATTTTCTAAAGACAAATCAATTACCTCGAAATCCACAATAGTTGTCCATATCATGTCAAGAAATGTATATTTGACTTTAACTTGTTTTTCTTTATTTAAAAACTACTTCTCACTCATAATCATCACTTGATTGTTGATATTTGTCATTGCACCTTCATCCTTTAATGGTAATAAAGTATGTCTCTCACCATTTTTTTCAAAGGTATATGTATTTTTTCTCCCAGCATAAACTGCTCTTTGATCAAATTGCCAAGGCCTTCCCAATAATACATGGCAGACATCCATCGTTATTACATCACAAAGAACCTCATCTTGATAGTTTCCTATCTTAAACTTTATTTTTCATTTTTCATTTACTAAAATATGATGTCCTTTGTGTAACCATGTCACTTTATAAGGTGTAGGATGAACAAATGTTTCCAAACTCAATTTCTCAACAATTTCAAGAGATATTAATTATATGTGCTACCACGATCAATAATCATTTTACAACACTTACTTTTTGACTTGCAAGTGGTCCTAAACAACTATTTTCTTTGTATGTGCTCTTTGATCTCCTTACTTGGCTTGAGAAATATCATTTTCATCAGCAATGATGATCCTACACTTTCTTCATCTTCAACTTGTACAATTTGATTAGTATGATCTCCATGCAGAAAATTTGGGCATTCATAATATCTATGACCATATTCATTACATTTAAAACACTTCACCCAAAAATATTCACCTTCTAAATGTGATATTCTTGTTTTGTATGAATGATATTCTCTTGAACTTTGACTTGGAGGAATTCCTTCTCTTCCCTCAGAAATACCAACTAAAATACCTCTAAAATATCAACTTGTGTCTTCAGGATACTAAATTTGTTTCTTGGACAACTTTATTTTTCTTGAGTGCAATTTGATAAGATTCCTCCATTGTTCTCGGAGAGAATAAACTAATATCATCCTAGATTTTGAAATTTAAAACATTTAAATACCTTTCAACCTTTTCCATATCTTCTTCTATGTGACCTTCCCTTATAATTAACTTGTAAAATTCCTCTGTATAAGGTTTCACATTCATTTCTTTATTTCTCAAATTTTGAAACCTTCTAAATAGTTGTGTGTAGTAATCCCTTGGAATGGAATTGGATTTCAACTTAGTTATCATTATGTCCCATAATGTGATATTTTGCTTGCCTCTCTTTCTTCTATCATCCTGAACACTATCCCATCATAATGAGACATGTCATTTCAATATTATTACAACAAACTTAACATTTATGTTATCTTCTACCTCCGCATATTCAAAATACTTATACATGGATACAATCCGATCAATCAATTCTTCTACACTAATACTTCCTTCATACATAGGAACTTATAAATGGGGTCTTGAACTTACCTTCATAATTTCCTTTATGATCCTTTCTTCTACACTTTCTTGTTCTTATTTTACTGTCATATCCTCCAATGGTTCTTCTTCATCACTCATATCACTTGCTTCAACTCTTATTATCTAGGTCGTCTCTATGGTTTGCAAATGTTCTTGCATGTTCCTAATATATGTCATCAATGCCTATGTTGTTTCCTACCTCTTCTGGCCTTCTCTAATACTTATGATTTTAAGTGTCATCCTTGCAAGCTCCTTTTTCGCATTCTTTCCTCTTTCTCAGATCATTAGTATTTCACTTTTTCGTAGCATACCATCCCTTTAAATAAGCCCTTATTTTCATTGTCCTTTTCCCCTGAGATTTATTGTTCTCGCTTTATCTCTCTTCCTATGTAGCAAGTCTTTTTCACCTTGTTAAATAGCTCACCTAGGTCTTCCTCTGAACCTATTTTGTTGGTATATTTGGTCCCTGATTACTTTATACCTTCTCTCTGAGCTTTATTTTATCCTCCCTCTCCACTACTCAATATTTTCTAGCTTGAGGGATTCTTTTGGCCACCAAATATTTCCTTTCAATCTTCTGAATAGTACAAATCATACATTCTTCAACATCTTTGCAACATCGCTATTTCCTTGTACACTTGTCTCTCACAATTTCTACAGTATCTTCATCATCTCAGCAACACCTACAAACACAAAAATATGCAACTCTCTTCGAAAATATCAACCATATTCAACCAACAACAATATTCTTCAAGATGTATAACACAATAATAAATTTTTCAACTAAAACTTTTACAATCTCTTTTTAGAAAATCTTTCACTTTGATACTAAAATTAATGCAAACCTCAACTGATCCTATTAGAAAAACAGGATCACGGAGCAATAAAATAAAACAAATGAGGAAATAAAACACATAAGAAACACAATAAAATAGAGACACATATATACTTGGTTCACCTAGTGTAGGTTACGTCCACTAAAGAAATATCCAGGTCCTTCCTTTTATTATCCAAAAAAATGAAGGGATACAACCTACAACTCAACCACTATAACTTCCTCTTCTTCCTCTCACAGTCTCCTCTCTCAGAATACAATAATCACACACATACACAGCTGCAATACAATTCCCTCATAAAATAGGGTTTCCTTCTAGGGAAAAAATCCCTAAAATAACTTCTACTGTCAGATCTGCGAACTTATAATGAATGATCAAGATTTACTACGAAATTACAATATTTTACAAGGAAAAATTTCCCAATATTTCGCTTTGGGGGTGTTGCACATGAATCCCCTACCATGGGGGGATACAAAAAATGTCATTTCCCACCCTTGGACCCCCTGGAAACAGTTGTGGGGGGCGGGGGGGAATCCCCCCCACACCCTCTCATTAGGGAATTGGGTCCAAGAACGACTAAAACAAACCTCTAAATCAGGAAGATAATCAATCTCCACAACCAACAATCTCCCACTTGGAGACTGATCAAAATAACTCCACTGTTGGTGTACCTATTGAACTATACTCCACCTTGGACCTGGAAAATTTATCATCTTCACATTCATGCTTGAAGCCCAACTGAAACTGAGAAGGAACTCAATTTCTCCCGTGTTACTCCCTTTGTTAACATGTTTGCAAGATTCTGGCTAGTATGTATCTTTTCCAACTTCAAATGTCCATGTTTTAAGACAGATTGTATGAAATGGTACCTGAGCTGTATATTCTTAGTACTTGAATGGAAGGCTAAGTTATTTGCAAGATGAATGGCACTCTCACTATCACAATACAACCTGTTATTCTCCTGCTTCTTTCCCAATTCCTCCATAAACCTTTGTAACCAAATAATTTCTTTACTAGCCTCTATAGCAGCAACATAATCTATTTTTATTGTTGAAAGTGCAACAACCTTTTGTAGTTTTAAAATACAACTTATTGTTGTTCCACCTACAATAAAACCATACCCTGTAGTGATCCTCCTTCTATCTTTATCACCTTCCATATCTTAATCAACATATCCCTGTAGAACAATGTCTGAACCTCCAAAATATAATGCATGAGTAGAAGTACCTCTCAAATACCTAAGAATCCACTTTAATACCTCCCAACGTTATTTACCTAGATTATTCATATACCTGCTCACAACTCCCACTGCATGTGCAATATCTAGTCTTGTTCAAACCATCGTATACATCAAGTTGCCAATTGTTGATGAATAAGGGACCCTGGACATGTATTTTATCTCCTCATGTGTCTTGGGACACATTTCCTTAATAAATTTGAAATGGTTGACTAAAGGTGTACTAACTGGTTTTGCATTCTTCATTCTAAACCTCCCCAACACCTTCTCTATGTACTCACCTTGAGACAATGTCAATTTGTGATTTTTCCTGTCTCCTGTTATTCTCATACCAAGGATTTTCTTTTCAGCACCCAAATCCTTCATCGCAAATGAATTAGCTAATTTCTTCTTGATCACATTTATATCATGCATATTAGACCCTCCAACAAGCATTTCATCTACATACAATAGAAAGATAATATAGCTTCCATTTTCTAGCCTTTTAAAATAAACATAGTGATCAGAATGACATATACTATAACCTTGTTCTATCATAAACCTATGAAACTTCAAATACCACTTCCTTGGAGATTTCTTTAGTCCATACAAGCTCTTCTTCAACATGCATACAAAATTTTCCTTCCCTTTGACCTCATACCCATGTGGTTTTTACATATAAATGTCTTTCTCCAAATCCCCATGGATAAAAGTTGTTTTTCATCTAACTGTTCAAGATGAAAATATTATACTACCACAAGACTTAAAATAGTACTAATTGAAGTCATATTAACAATAGGAGAAAATATTTCATCGAAATATATACCTTTCTTTTGTGCAAACCCCTTTACAGCCAGTCTAGCCTTGTACCGATTTTTTCCTCCATCTTCTTCCTTCAACTTGTAAATCCATTTATTATGCAATGCTCTTTTTCCTACAAAAATTGAACCAAGTCCCAAGTCTGGTTATTTACCAAGGAATCCATTTCCTCTTTCATGCCTTGCTCCCACTTCTTTTTAGTGTCTATCTGCATTGCCTCTTCATAACATTCTGGTTCACTAGAATCAGTCAACAATAAATAATACAATCAAGGAGAGTATCATTCAGGGGGTCTACTTAACCTGATAGATCTTATAATAACACTTGTAGGAGTTTTAGGTACCTGTTGCTCCTGTTGTTGTACAATTTGATTTTCTGGTACCTTTGGAATTTCTTTTTCAGTGATCTCATCAAGCACTGTGTATTCTAGTTTTTATTTTTCCTATTTCTTTCCCTGCAACTGATCTTTGTACATGACCTTCTCATTGAATATGACATCTCTACTCCTAATGATTTTGTGATTTTCAAATCCCATAAGCAATAACCAAAATCATTGACACTATATCCAATAAAGGTACATTTCTTGAATTTTGCCTCAAGCTTTGTTCTACTTTCTTTATCAATATGGACAAATGCTTCACAACTGAAAGTCTTCAAAAATGAATAGTTTACCTTTTTACCTGTCCATGCCTCCTATGGAATGCCACCATCCAAAGAAATTGAAGGTAATTTGTTTATTAAGTAAACAATAGTATCTACAACATCTTCCCATAACTATAAGGGAAACCCAGCATGCAATCCCATACTCCTTGCACGCTCCATGATTTTCATGTTCATCCTTTCTAACACACCATTTTCTTGTGGTGTTCTTGGAACTATTTTCTCTCTACGAATCCCATGGTATGAACAATAATCATCAAACTGCTTTCTGCAATATTCATCTCCATTGTTTGATTTGAGACACTTCAACCTTTTTCCTCTCTCATTCTCAACCAAAGATTTACATTTCTTAAAAGGATAAAAAACATCTGATTTTTGTCGAATGAAATAAACCCAAGTTTTTATAGTTGCATTATCAATAAAAGTAACATAACAACGAGATCCACCAAGAGATGATACATGAGTTGGTCCCCATATATTTGTATGCACAAGATCTAACCTTTCACTCTTCTTTTCTTTTCCAACTCTGAGAAATCTGAGTTTCTTATGTTTTTCATAAACACAATGCTCACAGAAATCCAAATCAATTTGTTTAAGATCTGGCAAAAAAATTATTTTGTGAAGTATCAACATCCCCTTCTCACTCATGTGTCCAAGCCAATGATGCCACAGTGTTGTATCCACTCCTATAGAAGCTAAAGAGATAGAATAATTAGTATTACCAATACATAAATACAATGTACCTACTTTCTCTCCTTTTGTTATCACCAGTGATCCTTTGGTGACCTTCCACACCTTATCTGTAAATATAGATATACAACCTTCACTTGCCAATTTCCTAGTTGAAATTAGACTTTTCCTTAGATCTGGAACATGTCTTACCTCTTTCAAAACCATTGGTTCCAATTCTTTTTCTTTATTTATACCTTTCCCATTCCAACAATTTTTCATGGTGCATCATCACCCAAATGAAACTGTCAAAAATCACCTTGAACATAATCTAGAAAATGTTTACTATGGGGTGTGGCATGAAATGAATCCCCTGAATCTACTACCCAAGACTCAAAAATATTGTCTATAGAAATAATCAAAGAATCTTGTAACACATCACATGTTACATTTGCTTCCTGATTTTTCTCCTATTGTCCATCTCTTTGTTTCTTTGGAGCTCTGCATTCTTTCTTCATATGTCCTTTCTTCCCACAATTCCAGCACTCTATCTTTCCCAGTCTAGATTTGGATCTTCCCTTCCTAGAATTCCCATGATTCACTGAGCCCTTTCCTCTATCATTTTGTCTTCCCCTATTCTCCATGTTTAATGCATAACATGATGTCTCACCTGTGCTTTTCCTTTGCATTTCCTTGCTAAGGATAACACCAAAAACATCATCAAATTTTAGAGTGTTTGAACCAGAGAAAAAGTTACTTATATCCATGACCAAGTCATTACATCTTTCTAGAAATGAGCACAAGATTAGAAGAGCCATGACCTCATCATCAAAGTCCATTTTTACATAACTTAGTTGATTAGTAACTGTATTAAATTCATTTAAATGATCTGCAACAAACCCACCTTCTGACATATCCATATTAAATAATCTCTTCATTAGAAATACCTTATTGGATGCCGAGGGTTTTTCATACAGTTTAGTCAATGCATCCATCATCTCCTTTGTTTTATTTTCTTTCAAAATATTGAAATCCATTGACGTTGTCAGGCTCAGTCGTATCGTTCCTAGTGTATTTTTTTCAAGAACCTCCCATTCTTCGTCCTTCATGGTCGTCGACTTCTTTTTTATTTCGCCCAATGGTAGGAATAGATACTTCTGATATAAATAATATTCCATATGCATCTTCCATAACTAGTAGTTTTGGCGGTTAAATTTCTCAACCCTAAACTTTCCATCTTTCTCCATTGCTCCCACTCGAACCAGGAACCTTCTTTTCCTACGAGTTACCTTTCACTCTGATAC
>ML785478.1:48603-89249 GCA_009831015.1 Picea engelmannii
AAATGCTACTCAAAATTGGGCAACAAGAAGAATTGTGCATTACACCTCAAATCCTTATTGTAAGGCATTATTTTGTATCATACAATATTACCTTATTAGCATATATGGATTTCCAATAGCTAATTTAAGTTAAAGAAAAATGCTTGCTAAACTTCTAATTCACATATTTGAAATCATCAAATTGCAAATGTATTAATGTGCATCCTTATTAGTCCCTGCTGAAGGCGTAGAGGGACTATAGTGATGGGACTATAGTGATCAATAATTTGTTGACTTTATATTAGTTTGTCCTTTGACCACAAATATTTGCATGATATCTATTGTTGGAACTAGAGAACTAAAAACATTGATTTTTATATAATAAAAAATACCATATATGTCATGGTCTGATTGGATAACAGATTGGAGGTCTTATTGCTAGTTTCGCTATTCCCAATGTTTTATATGTTAGCATATCCAAAGTTTTTGATCATATACGGTCTTTATGAATCATATATTTTCTTATGCATTGCTCGAAGGTGGATTAATGCTAGCATTAGTTTGAATGTTTTTCTTAGCATTTTCTGCTAATTTATCCTAAGTTTTGTTAATAATAAATATTTTTATGTTTGTTGTACTATTGTTATTATTATTATTTTTATTTTTTATTACTATTAAGTACTTAATGTACGTAAAGAGGCCTGCCACAAGCATTCTTTCTTAAATGTTTACACAGCGCAAGGCCCTTGGACAGTTCTGACAGCCTTAAATGTTTACCTAACAAGCCTCACAACCTTAAATGTTTACTTAACAGGCATGTTACAATACATTTTCCTCTGATTTTTGGATACAATCTTGTCTGTAGTGAATTTGGGCAGTTAGACATGTTCTTGTAGTTTGCAGGGTTGAGATCCTATGCCCTTGTTTTCTTCAACTTTGCAAGGTTGGTTTCTTGCATCCGCAGTTGGACCTCTTGTTCTGTATCACAAGATGCAACAACTATCATCCCACAAAAATGTAAGAATTTCGTTGGCAGTAGAACTTGGGATTTTATCAGCTTCATACGCTATGAAAACTATAGTTTCATATGAAACTTAGACATTAATGGAATGTATATTTCTGGTAAGTCCAATGTCTCCAACCTCGGTGCCTTTAACACGACATATTATGTCTTCATGTCTTTGAGACATGATATGTACATCAAAGTGTGGCATAAATGTGTGGGAGCATGGTGGAATGATTTATTTATGTTTTTAAAAGTAAGCAGGTTATATAAATGTAATAGTATTTAAAGAAGTATTGTAAATTCCCTACCTTAGTTTTTATCAGGGTAATTTTTGTGTGAGTTGTCTCAGAAATCTAGAAATTTTTCATGGTGTATAAGCTTAGTGTTCCTCGTATAATCTTGGTGCCTCGGAAATTTAGAAATTTTTCATGGTGTATAATCTTATTGTTTCAGTGTTGGCGTTTCAAAAATTATTTCAAAAATTGTAAAAGTTTTTTAAGTGTTGTTTCAGAAATTACTTCATAAATTCAGAAATTTTTTCAAGGTGTATAATCTTGGTGTCTATAGAAATTTAGAAATTTTTCATGGTGTATAAACTTAGTGTTTCAATGTATAATCTTGGTGCCTAAATTTAGAAATTTTTCATGGTGTGTATTCTTAATGTTTCAAAAATTTAAAAGTTTCTTTAAACATTCTATCAAAACAAAATCAAAATTCTAAAATTCCAAATTTACATTTAAAAATATTAAAAATAAAATTTAAATAATTGTTTATACTATTCTTTAAGTAAAAAGTGTTATAGCATTATATAAATTAATATAAATCTTGGTAAAATGTTATAATATTTTGGACTAATTTACTTCCTTTTTCTTTTAAAGTAAGCATGTTATATAAATGTAATAGTATTTAAAGAAGTATTGTAAATGGTCTACCTTAGTTTTTATTAGGGCATATTTTTTAATCAAGTTTACTTCAAGTGAAATTTAGGAAATGACTGAAATTACTGTAATTGCATATTTGAGTTGTGTATAATCTTGGTGTTTCAGAAGTTTATAAATTTTGGGTGGTGTATAATCTTAGTGTTTCAAAAATTTTAAAAAAAATTAGGTGTTGTTTCAGAAATTATTTCATAAATTTAGAAAAAATTTCGTGTATAATCTTGGTGTCTCATAAATTTAGAAATTTTTCATGGTGTATAAACTTAGTATTTCCATGTATAATCTTGGTGCTTCATAAATTTAGAAATTTTTCATGGTGTATAATCCTAGTGTTTCAAAAATTTTAAAGTTTCAGGTGTTGGTGTTTCAAAATTATTTCAAAAACTTTAAAAGTTTTTTAGATGGTGTTTCATAAAATATTTCAGAAATTCAGAAAAAAAATTCAAGGTGTATAATCTTGGTGAAAAATGTGTATCACGGAATTGTTGTGTGCAAAATGTATATGTCAAAAGTGTTAAGTGCAATATGTATATGAAAAATGAAAAATAAAAATAAATATGAATAGTTAATTAAATAAAATTTAACAAAACATTATCACATATGAATAAGATATTTAATATTAATATTATAGGATATATATCATTAATTTTACTTTATATTTATTTATTAATATTAATATTAAATAGTATATATAAGTATATATTCATTTTAAATCTAGACTCAAGAATGATCAATTTTTAGGTACAAACCTTTATTATCATAAACAAAATCAAAATTTCAAATTTACATTTAAAAACATTAAAAATAATATTGAATAAAATTTAAATAATTGTTTATACTATTCTTTAAGAAAAAAGTGTTATAGCAGTATATAAATTACTATAAATGTTGGTACAATGTTATAATATTCTATAGATTACTAAATTTTATGTTGTGGTCGATAGGACTCGTAGTCAAGCTGTGAGTCCGACAACCCACTCACTGTGTCACATCTATTTTATTCTACTATATTTTTATAGGTGCATTTCATTTACTTTGGTGCAATAGATTAATATATAGTTTCATGTGTATTTATCTTTTTTGTCTTCTATAGTTAACCAATTTCTCGTTTCATGTACTTTATTTTTCTCGTATGTATTCATTTTAACTCTAGGATCAATTTCTAGGTACAAACCTTTATTATCATAAACAAAATCAAAATTTCAAAATTCCAAATTCACATTTAAAAACCTTAAAAATAATATTGAATAAAATTTAAATAATTGTTTATATTAAAAAGTGTTATAGCATTATATAAATTACTCTAAATCTTGGTACAATGTTATAATATTCTATAAACTACTAAATTTCATATTGGGGTGGGTTGGACTAGTGATACATAAGCATAACTATACATGTGAACGGACGTCCGTCAACCAACTCACAATGTCACATATATTTTACAATGTCACATATATTTTATTCTACTATATTTTTATACTTATATGACAGAATTGTTGGGTGCAAAATGTATATGACAGAAGTGTTAGGTGCAATATGTATATCTTGAAACAAAATGAAAAATAAAAATAAATATGAATAATTAATTGAATAAAATTTAACAAAACATTATTGCATATTAATAATGAATATTATATTTAATATTAATATTATAGGATAGATATCATTAATTTTACTTTATAGTTTATTTATTAATATTAACATTAAATAGTATATAAAAGTATATATCAATTTTAACTCTAGAGTCAAAAATGATCAATTTCTAGGTACAAACCTTTATTATCATAAACAAAACCAAAATTCCAATTTTACATTAAAAATAATATTGAATAAAATTTAAATAATTGTTTATACTATTCTTTAAGTAAAAAGTGTTATAGCATTATATAAATTACTATAAATCTTGGAACAATGTTATAATATTTTATAAATTATTAAATCTCATGTTGTCATCAGACTAGTGATACATAAACATGACTATAAATGTGAACCCGTCAGTCCGCCAACCCACTCACCTTGTCACATATATTTTATTCTACTTTATTTTAATAAGTGCATTTCATTTCCTTTGGTGCAATAGCTTAACATATATAGTTTTATGTGTATTTATCTTTTTCGTCTTCTATACTTTACCAATTTCTTGTTTCACTTTTCTCTGTACTTTATCTTTCTCGAATGACAGAAGTGTTGTCTACAAAATGTGTATCACATAATTGTTGGGTGCAAAATGTATATGACAGAAGTGTTGGGGTGCAAGATGTATATCAAAGAACAAGCTCGACATGAAAAACAAAAAAATAAAAATAAATATGAATAATTAATTGAATAAAAATTAACAAAACATTATTACATATTAATAATGAATACTATATTCAATATTAATATTATAAGATAGATATCATTAATTTTACTTTATAGTTTATTTATTAATATTAATATAAAATATTATATATAAGTATATATCAATTTTAACTCTAGAGTCAAGAATGGTCAATTTCTAAATACAAACATTTATTATCATAAACAAAATCAAAACTCCAAAATTCCAAATTTATATTTAAAAACATTAAAAATAATATAAAATAAAATTTAAATAATTGTTTATACTATTAAGTAAAAAGTGTTATAGCATTATATAAATTACTATAAATCGTGTCACCATGTTAAAATATTCTATAAATTATTAAATCTCATGTTGGGGTCCCGATTTGTGATACATAAACATGACTATAAATGTGGAAAAAGAAAAATAAAAATAAATATGACTAATTAATTGAACAAAATGTAACAAAACATTATCACATATTAATAATAAATACCATATTTAATATTAATATTATAAGATAAATATCATTAATTTTACTTTATATTTTATTAATTAATATTAATATAAAATAGTATATATCCATTTTAACTCTACAGTCAAGAAGGATCAATTTTTAAGTACAAAATTTTATTATCATAAAAAAAATCAAAATTCCAAAATTCAAAATTTACATTTAAAAACATTAAAAATAATATTGAATAAAATTTAAATAATTATTTATATTATTCTTTAAGTAAAAAGTGTTATAACATTATATAAATTACTATAAATCTTGGTACAATGTTATAATATTCTATAAATTATTAAATCTCATGTTCTGGTCCGTCGGTCCGTCAGACTCTCAATGTGATACATATATGATGGAATTGTTGTTGAGTGCAAAATGTATATCACGGAACAAACTAACATGAAAAATAAAAATAAATATGAATAATTAATTAAATAAAATTTTACAAAACATTATTACATATTAATAATGAATACGATATTTAATATTAATATTATAGGATAGATATCATCAATTTACTTTATAGTTTATTTATTAATATTAATATAAAATAGTATACAAGTATATATCTATTTTAACTTTAGAGTTAAAAATGATCAATTTATAGTTACAAACCTTTATTATCATAAACAAAATCAAAATTTCAAATTTACATTAAAAATAATATTGAATAAAATTTAAATAATTATTTATACTATTATTTAATTAAAAAGTGTTATAACATTATATAAATTACTATAAATCTTGGTACAATGTTATAATATTCTATAAATTACTAAATCTCATGTTGTCCTTGGTTGTATTAGTGATATAGTCACATCTATTTTATTCTACTATATTTTTATACGTATATGAGGGGATTGTTGGTACAAAATGAAAAATAAAAATGAAAAATAAAAATAAATATGAATAATTAATTGAATAAAATTTAACAAAATATTATCACATTATTAATAATGAATACTATAATAATGAATAAAATTTAACAAAACATTATCACATATTAATAATGAATATTATATTTAATATTAATATTATAGGATAGATATCATTAATTTTACTTTATAGTTTATTTATTAATATTAATATAAAATAGTATGTACAAGTATATATCAATTTTAACTCTATAGTCAAGAAGAATCAATTTCTATGTACAAACATTTATTATCATAAACAAAATCAAAATTTTAAATTTCAAATTTACATTTAAAAACATTAAAAATAATATTGAATAAAATTTAAATAATTGTTTATATTATTCTTTAAGTAAAACATGTTATAGCATTATATAAATTACTATAAATCTTAGTACAATGTTATAATATTTTATAAATTACTAAATCACATGTTGTTGTGGGTCCGACTAGTGATACATAAGCATGACTATACTCGAGTTTGCCAAGAGTGGTTATTCTACTATATTTTTATAAGTATATGACGGTTGTTGGGTGCAAAATGTATATGACTGAATTGTTGGGTGAAATATGTATATCAAGGAACAAGTAGAACATGCTTAACATTAAAAATTAAAAATGAAAAATAAAAATAAATATGAATAATTAATTGAATAAAATTTAACAAAACATTATCACATATTAATAATGAATACAATATTTAATATTAATATTATAGAATAGATATCATAAATTTCATTTTATACTTTATTTATTAATACTAATATAAAATAGTATATACAAGTATATATCCATTTTAACTCTAGAGTCAAGAATGATCAATATCTAGGTACAAACATTTATTATCATAAACAAAATTAAAATTTCAAAATTTCAAATTTACAATTAAGAACATTAAAAATAATATTGAATAAAATTTAAATAATTGTTTCTACTATTTATTAAGTAAAAAGTGTTACTATAAATATTGTTATAGTGTTATAATATTCTATAAATTACTAAATCGTATGTTGTGGTCTGTCGACTAGTGATACAGAAGTGTTAGGTACAAGATGTATATCACAAATGGACATGAAAAATGAAAAATAAAAAACAAATATGAATAATTAATTCAATAAAATTTAACAAAACATTATCACATATTAATAATGAATATGATATTTAATATTAATATTAATTTCATTATAATTTATTTATTAATATTAATTTCATTATAGTTTATTTATTAATATTAATAGATATCATTAATTTACTTTATAATTTATTTATTAATATTAATATAAAATAGTATATACAAGTATATATCTATTTTAACTGTAAAGTCAAGAAAAATCAATTTCTATGTACAAAACTTTATTATCATAAACAAAAATCAATTTCTAGTTACAAACCTTTATTATCATAAACAAAATTAAAATTTCAAAATTTCAAATTTACATTAAAAATAATATTGAATAAAATTTAAATAATTGTTTATACTATTATTCAAGTAAAAAAATGTTATAGCATAATAATAATAATAATCTATTTTTAAGGCCAAGCCAGCACACCAAATTGGTGTATGAGACCCCCTTGTTTGTGGGACAATGGACCCCCCTCTGCCCACCGATTTGACTGGTAAAGTCTACGACATAAATTACTATAAATCTTGGTACAATGTTATAATATTCTACAAGTTACTAAATCTCATGTTGTTCCGAGTCCGCCAACCCGCGTAAGTATATGACTGAAGTGTTGGGTGCAAGATGTATATCACAAAACAACTGAGACATGAAAAATAAAAATAAATATGAATAATTAATTGAATAAAATTTAACAAAACATTATCACATATTGATAATGAATAACATATTTAATATTAAGATTATAGGATAAATATTATTAATTTTACTTTATAGTTTATTTATTATTATCAATATAAAATAGTATATACAAGTATATATCCATTTTAACTCTAGAGTCAAGAATGATCAATTTCTATGTGCACCCCGGATGGGGTGTCAAATGGGTCATCGTGACAGGAGTTGAACGAGGGTGTCGGGCGTCATGGCATGGAGCCACGTGCTGGGCATGTGCCACAGCCCATCGCCCCACCCGAAATTTAATTGTCGTTTATGGTGATACGAGGCTGCATTTATGCAGAGGTCCTTTCCCCTCGCTGCGAGTTTGAATGAATTGGGTCATTATGGAGGCGGTTCACTTATGTTCGTTGTTCGCAGGGCTCATCCCTCCGCAGCTTGAGTTTCTCCATGTTCTTCTCCTCTGGTGTGAGCTAGACCCTGTCATCCCCCTCCACCAGTCGACCTTTGATCCTACTGCTAGCTGCACCGGGCATTCCATGACGAGTCCAAGAGGCAGATCGAGGCGGGGCTCGCCCTGGAAGCCTCGAAGGCCCCCGACCACACCTCCAGACTCGACCTCTGCTGATTCCTCCCCTCGCCATCAGTCTGCCTTCACTCCTGTCTCTCTGCAGGCTCCGCAATTTAGGTCCATGGCCATAATACCGCAAACGCCAATTTCACTTCTTCAACTTATTCAAAACCCCGAGCCCTTCCATGATACTGCGGGCAACATAGGAGGCGGTCCTGCTCCGCAGAGGCAGCCCAATACGGAAGGACCTCACCACCGGGATTCCTTTGACAGAGCGCAATTCAGGGATAATTTGGCCATACTGCACACCCTAGTTTTCGAACTTCGGCAGGAGGTGGCGGATTTACATTTTCGCAAGGAGGCCACGGAAGCAAAGGTGGCGAGTTTCCTCCAAATTCTATCGTCCATGCATGCAGCCCTGTTCCCGGATCCTGTCGAAGCTAGCCCAAAGGGGGACCCCGAGGTCGACAAAGACGAAGGTCAGCACAACGTAACGAGCCCGGCAGTCATTAGCAGGACGAAGGAAAGGCACGAGGACGACACCGACGAAGCTTAGCGCAACCAGGAAGATGGTCAGCACTGGGGTGACGGGACAGCGTATATCGAGGAAGAGCCTTGGCCAGGCGACCTTCCAGCCACTTGGACAAGCTACCAGCCAGGTGTCTAAGTTTTCAATGTCTAGGTGTTAAGTCTTCTCAGGTTTAATTTGTAGATAACAAACAATCTAAGTACTCTTTTACTGGTTTTGCTTATGACTTACTGGACTAATGGTTGGCTGGGTTTCCCCATGGTTGGGGCAGTCCAGTAACTACGGCCCGAATAACCTTGTATTTTACCTCGGTTTTTGAAAGCTTCTAATATACATACCCTCTTATTTACAAACAAAAAAAATTCTATGTGCAAATATTTATTATTATAAACAAAATCAAAATTCGAAAATTCCAAATTTACATTTAAAAACATTAAAAATAATATTGAATAAAATTTAAATAATTGTTTATACTATTCTTTAAGTAAAAACTGTTATAGCATTATATAAATTACTATAAATCTTGGTACAATTTTATAGTATTCTATAAATTACTATAAATCTTGGTACAATGCTATAATATTTTATAAATTACTAAATCTAATGCCAAAGGAGTCTGCTGCCAACCCTGGGAGTCTGCCAAGTTGCCAATCGTCTAGTCCCCAACCAGCTCATAGTGTCACATCTATTTTATTCTACTATATTTTTGTAAGTATATGACGGAATTGTTGGGTGCAAAATGTATATGACTAAAATGTTGGGTGTAAGATGTATATCACAAAACATTTGGGACATGAAAAATGAAAAATGAAAAATAAAAATGAATATGAATAATTAATTGAATAAAATTTAACAAAACATTATCACATATTAATAATGAATAGATAGATATTTAATATTAATATTATAGGATAGATATCATTAATTTTACTTTATAGTTTATTTATTAATATTAATATAAAATAGTATATACAAGTATATATCCATTTTAACTCTAGAGCCAAGAATGATCAATTTCTAGGTATAAACCTTTATTATCATAAAAAAATTAAATTTTCAAAATTCCAAATTTACATTTAAAAACATTAAAAACAATATTGAATAAAATTTAAATAATTGTTTATACTATTATTTAAGTAAAAAGTGTTATAGCATTATATAAATTACTATAAATCTTTGTACAATGTTATAATATTCTATAAATTTATGAATAATTAATTGAATAAAATTTAACAAAACATTATCACATATTAATAATGAATATCATATTTAATATTAATATTATAGGATAGATATCATCAATTTTACTTTATAGTTTATTTATTAATATTAATATAAAATAGTATATACAAGTATATATCCATTTTAACTCTAGAGTCAAGAAGGATCAATTTCTAGGTACAAACCTTTATTATCATAAACAAAATTAAAATTCCAAATTTATATTAAAAATAATATTGAATAAAAGTTAAATTATTGTTTATATTACTTTTTAAGTAAAAAATGTTATAGCATTATATAAATTACTATAAATCTTGGTACAATGTTATAATATTTTATAAATTTATAAATAATTAATTGAATAAAATTTAACAAAACATTATCACATATTAATAATGAATATCATATTTAATATTAATATTATAGGATAGATATCATCAATTTTACTTTATAGTTTATTTATTAATATTAATATAAAATAGTATATACAAGTATATATCCATTTTAACTCTAGAGTCAATAAGGATCAATTTCTAGTACAAACTTTTATTATCGTAAACAAAATCAAAATTCTAAAATTTCAAATTTACATTTAAAAACATTAAAAATAATATTGAATAAAATTTAAATTATTGTTTATACTATTTTTTAAGTAAAAAGTGTTATAGCATTATATAAATTACTATAAATATTGGTACAATGTTATAATATTTTATAAATTACTAAATCTCATGTTGCAGTGGTGCAATATTTTATATTTTATAATATTTTTATACATGAATTTCATTTCCTTTGGTGCAATAGCTTAATATATATAGGTTTATGTGTATTTATCATCTTATAAAGGTAGGGTGGAACTTATCAAAAGCATGACATGTTAAAATAATAGTTTGGTTATATTCAAACGATGATAAAGCTATACAAACAAGACTTATAATTAAACCAGAAAAGAATGGTCCCAATAATATCATCTAATCTATTTTTTGTTATGATTATTTTCAAAATATGGAAAAGAAATACATACAAGACAAATGGTTAGCCTTAAAAAAGTTCTAACAATAACATTTACTTTATTTGTTTGAGAAGAAGTGGAGACACAAATTTAGTTTTAAAAAATTAGTTATTTCATTTGTTTGAGAAGTGGAGACAAAAATTTAATTTCAAAAATTATTCACTAATGTAATTTATTCTATTTATACACAAGCATGATAATTTATATATCCAAGTTTCTATGGATTTATAAGAATTTTTATAATTAATTTTACTTAAGAAAACCAACTTCATTGTACACACATATCCACTTTTTTATGGATTTATAATAATTTTTATAATTACTTTTACTTAAGAAAACCAACTCCATTGTACAAACACCTTATAAATTCATTCAATGATGTCCTCCAACTCCATTATACAAATATCTTATAGATTCATTCAATGATGTCCTTCAATGTGTCACAAGTGATGATGATGTTCTCCAAGTGATGACACATGATTTGAAACTGGGTCTATGGGTTGTGGGCCCACTATACTTTTGCTATGCCACTTTGATGTTCTTTCAATTTTGTAATATAATTTCAAAGAAACACAAAAAGAAAAATGTGATCCAACAAAGGAGGAAAATAAATTTGAAACAAAGAGATGATTAATATATCAAACAATACATTAACTCATTCTAAATAAGTTGGTGTACCAACCATTGATATTAAAATTGGCCTACAATTTACTAATCTGGCTATTAGGTTATAAGAATTCAAGTCTCCGTAATACACTCATGGTAAGATTCTACAATCTTTCATCTTCTTGGTTCAACTCTCTTCACATTGATTTCTAGGAGTTGTATCCAAGATGGTATCACCAAATAATTGTACCAACAATTAAGATCTTACTGATAAATTAACTTTTAATTTACAAAATAACTTTTAATGTTTTAGGTAAATTAACTTTTAGCAGGAACTACCCATGCAGCATTTGTTTTATCTCGTTTTCCATGGTTTTCACGTTACTCATCTCATTCTTGAGACTAAAGAACTAAACACAACCAAAAATTTGAAAAATACTTAATACACAACATTCATATATATATTAATTATCATTCATAAAAAATAATAATTCTACACCATTTTATCCTTATTTTAAAAAATTTGCAAAAATAATATTTTCACATAAATAATAACCCACCCACACAATTAATATTTTCACATAATTAAGAACCCACCCTCACACATAGAGAATGCTAAAATACTCATTTACATCAAACTACTACGTTTATAAAAATAATATAAACTTATGGCATGAATCCTATGCATATGCATAATATGAGCTTTACTGATCTATAAGGCATGACCCACGTGGGTATACAAGGCAGGATGGGTAGCAGAAGGTTATATCAATAATTTTAAATATATAAGACCCTGGAGGTTATATCAATAATTTTAAATATACAATACCCTACATATATAATAAGGTATTATATCTTACAAAAACTTTGGGTTCAAAACTTTTGAAATGGGATAAGGTTATGTACAAACTATTAAATGATTTTGATGACATAAAAATATTCTTTAGAGTGAAACAACAACTTAGATAAAAAGAACTTATAAATTATAAGAAACATTTAAAAAATAATAATACAAATATAGGCATTGGTATGTAACTATGTATGCATCCATTTTTGTGGATCATTAAATAACACATTATTGACATTTCTTCTTAAAATCCTCGATGTCTTGTCTCTTTCTATTTCTTAATATTATCTTAAAATTCAAAATTCATTAAGAAAAACAAATACTAAAAATGTTAGGAAAATATTTATGCTGCTAAGTAACATATAAATTGTCAACTTCATTTCTTCTTAGAAAAAATAAAAAAATAATAATAATCCTAAATTAGGAACTCTCCAAGCCAATCCTGCCAAAAATACTTGTAGGATCACCATGTAGTCTCCAAGAATATATTGTCATAGAACTCGATGACACGAAATATAATTAAGTCTTTCGAAACACAAATCTGCCTAGTAAATCTTGACGGATAGTGAGCAGAATTGAATAATTGGGAAAATATTTACAATCGGTTTTGGCATAGAAAATCCATATTCAATGTCCAAGAATTCCTCAAGCTAGAATGTGCACCCGGCATTCTCTAAGAAGATAGAGTCATAGAACTCGAAAATACTTGAAATATATTTGATCTTTTTGAACTCCAAAATACTTTGAAATATACTTTATCTTTTTGAAGGCACTAATCTGAATAGTAAGCCTTAATTACCAAAAAACTTGTAATATGTGTAATTTTGATATAACAAGTTTTTCCTTTAGAACTTTATATAATCTCAAAGTTCCAACTATATTTATGACAACTTTCTCTATATTTATGACAACTTTCTATATGTTTAAGGTTTTTCATAATTTAATTACCAAATACATTGAAGATAAGAAGATACCCTTCACAACAAAACTTTAAACATGGAAAATGAAGAATTTCTCTTTTCTTATCAATAAAATCACCAAATTGGAAAACAGATTAATTCAGAAACCTTGGAGTGGGTGTATCATCCACATTTTAGGTCGCCCTCTTAGAGATACAAATTGCCATTTTTGTATGGTCACTTTCACATACGCTAACTCAACACAAGGGTTCAGAGGATGCCAAAGTCTCATCAATTATAGTGACAGCCTTGTGTACTTTAGTGGCTACAATAATTGGTTAATAACTTTCCCCCTAAAGGAAATCTACACTAAAAATGAGCTAACAAATCATTGGATGATAACTTCCCCAACATTATCATTAGTATGGCATTTGGGCATGTGAGGAAGATAGAAGATTGAGCTACCTCCTCAAAGGTATTTTCATGTGATCCAATTCATTGCATTGCCATCCATCACATTGTTGGTCATTACCATCTAATACCAAAATTTAGGTGAGACATCACCTTTGTATGAACATACTCTTAGATATGTAATAAAATCAACACCAAATTGTTATAGACAGCCTTCAAATTTCTTTTGTGCCAATGGAAAATGGGATTCTTTACATATTTTAGTTCATGTCTTACTAATAGAAAATATCTTCAAATTTATTAACCATAGATTCACAATGAAAGAGTATTTCTCCTGTGTTTGAACCATCATCGTGCATTGTTTTCTGAAAGGAAAATAAATCACCCCCTAGAAATCTATAAAGTATGTGAATGGTGGTACTAATTACACCAGTTCAATAGCTACAACTATTGATCAACTAAATGGGCATGATAGTGATGATGGAATAACATCTTCCAAAAGGCCTTCTAATTTCTCTACAATTTTGTTGGCATTTATGTAGTTCCATGCACTAATGTGGTCATTCTTATATCTTTGAGTAAATTTGTGCACCAGTTTTGAGTGGATTTTTCCAACCAAATATAGGCTAGAGGCCAAAACTAACATAGACAACCATCGCCAAGCAAAGGTGTTTCATCATGATAAACTATTTTTCATACAATCTTATTTTGTGCTCCAATGAAGAGATGTAATTAGGAGTATAAATAATATTGTAGCATACATTACCTTTGAGCTTGTTCAATATTGATTGGAAGATTCCACTCCATTACAAATATGATCAATTTATACATTTTGTCAAAATCATGAATATTTTTCAAAGTCTCAATCAAAGTTTGCTAGTCACTCCCATCACATTTCAAATGCTTCATTAGACCATGTAGCAACTAGTTGACAATTTCCTTGCCTAAGTAATCCATAAGCTTCCTATTTTTCTTATGGACATCTTCTCCCATTTTTGACAAACATTTCTCTAGTGCTGCAATTCTTATCCTCTCTGCATAATCCCTCAATTTATTTATGGTAGGCACTAACTCCAAACATTCTCTCTACATTTCAAACAAATTCAATGCCTCCCCAATAATCAAATGTGCTTCAAAATCCTTTTCCTTCCTTCCATTTGAAGCAAACAACATTGGTACTAGATTGAACCTCTTTGAGACATAGATTAATGTTAAAAATAAATGAAGAAATGTAATTGCTACCAGATTGTTAGAGTGTCAGCAAATTTTTTGGTTGACAAACATCAGAAAGTAAGAATATAGTGTTGGCAGGTGATTGATATATTCAAACGGTAACAATAGAGTGTTTGCAATGTCCCTTTCCAAATGAGTCTTCTAGAACATTGGCGAAATAGCCTAAGTAATTCTCGTAGGCTATATTCAATGGTGAAAAACAAGGATGATTTTAGGGGCTAAATTTCGCTCATGGGCTAATTTTCCATGGTTTTTCAAAAAACGAGATTCACTATTTTAAAAATGATTNAACATTGGCGAAATAGCCTAAGTAATTCTCGTAGGCTATATTCAATGGTGAAAAACAAGGATGATTTTAGGGGCTAAATTTCGCTCATGGGCTAATTTTCCATGGTTTTTCAAAAAACGAGATTCACTATTTTAAAAATGATTCGCCCAAATTCTATAGGATAAAATTATTTTACCTTAAAAATAGCCAAAATTTTACAAAAACTATATAAAATACTTAGAAATTTGAATAATTTTACAAAAATATCGCCAAACATTTATAGTTGACATATGAAGGATTAGTAAGATTCACCAAGGTTTCTACATTTTAAAATAAATTTCCATCCTTAAAATCATCCTTGGTGAAAAAGGGAATTAATTATTTATTTAATGTCATCGGAGCTGGAATTAATTAATTTTAAAAGGTGACAATGAGTAAGTGGCAAAAAGGCGCCTAAATGACTATTGAGAATACAAAAAAGTCACTTAAACTTTTTAAAAGGTAAAATGGTCACAAAAGAGTCAACCAAAGAATAAAAGGGGAAAAAGAGGGCACCCTCTCTCATTCTTGACTTGATATTTTCTAAAATTGCATCGAGAGAGCTCGTTGTGGCTTTGTGAACTCTTGGGATGAAAACCCCAAGAGAAATTTCATAGATTGGTTTCGATGGTGAGACTATCCACCCTAGCTATTCCATTTAGGAAAGAGATCACTCTGGTTTCTTCATTTTCCTTATTTGCACCTGAGTTTATTTTCATTTAGCTGGGATTTCATTGATAGTGGATGAGTTCTTCATTATAGTTGTATTTTTTCTTGACAGTAGCATAGATTTTTATGTGTATATTGAATCACTTCTTGGGAAGATGAATTTTTGTGTGTAGGAGGTCGAACTACTGTTGTGGACTGTATTTTTTGAGGTGAGGGTCGAGTTATCTATTCTAGAGGGAGAAATACCTATGTTAGGTGCATTCTTTTAGTTGTGGATCAATTTATCCCTTGTGGGTTTGATCCATTCCTTGATGGAAATTTTTGTATGAGTGGGGAGGCTCCATCCTCCAGGGACTAAGTTTTGGAAGGGCCGGATCTCTTCTTTTGGTCGTTTTCTTCAATGTGGAGGTCAAGCCAGGTGCTAGGGACGAGTTTAATCAATGGGATGACTAGCCAAAAAATTTGGAGCGAGTATCTTGCAGTGGACTGTTGTCTCTTCATATCTACTAATTGATACAACAAATACACACTCCCAAGCTTATTTATTACTTACTTCTTGTTGTACATTCATATCCATATAGGTCAGATAGCATTTGTTTGTTTGTTGTTGTAATAGAGAAACAATTTGTGGGTCATTTCATTGTTGTAACAACCAACTCGGAGTTGAATAACAATCGGTTTGTTCAATATATATTGATGTCACTATTATCTTTGATAGTCTATATATATTGTTGTTGTTGTATTCATATATGTATGAGTGCCAAAATGTTCTTAAAAAGACTCCAAACTGCCTAAAAATTTATCACACCAGCAACAATCACAAACCTTCGACGTAAGAAATTTTTTGACAAAAATATTCACACAACAGATTAAGGAAATTTCCTAAAGATTTGAGTGTGAACATTACAATGGTATCAGAGCCTTGGTCCTGCCATCATGAGGGGATCTAGTAATTCATGAATCAAGGAGAAGAAGAGAGGTGTATAACCTACAAAAGCAGGAGGTGGCGAGGGGAAGAAAACATTTTTCACCAAGAAGAAGAGGTAGAAGAAAACCAACCAGAGGAAGAACAAAAAGTATTTATGGGGGATCAAAGTGAAGACATGTATCTGAAAATTTTAGAGGGTATACAAAATGGGCAACAACAATTAGCACAACTATTGGCACAGTTGATTTCTACCAGCTAGAAAAACCATAACCATGAGGGTAATAATGGTAATGGAGGCACTAATGGACACAATAGGGGAAACAATGGTGCAAGGGGTCCCAATGGAAATAATGGAAACCATGTGGAGGGAATAAATAATCATGTTCCCGCACAAACTGGCACTAGGACCATGGACATAATAGTTCCTATACCACTTATGCCTTAGTTTGTGGGAAATCAACAAACATGGAATCAAGGGAAACAAGGTCAGAGTGAGACCTTTGATGATTGTTGGAGGGAGTACTAGGATATGGGTGAGGATTTCCAGGTGGCCATATCACTACAAGACTACTGCAATATAAAGTACAGGAACATGCCAAGGGAGGTTAACAAGGGTCAATAGAACATTGATCTCACGAGGAAGATATGGAATCTCACCATTCCCTCTTTCGATGGTTTGAGAAAATCCACGGCTAGAGTGTGGGTTCAAAATTTGGATACCTACTTCCAGTTTAACACCATGACAGAGGCAGAGGTGATTAAGTTTTCTACCTTGCATTTGGACAGAGAGGCCCATGAGTGGTGGTACCATGGATTGGTCACTCTGGTACATGCTACCATAACCTCTTATTTGGACTTCACATAGAGGTTGATGGAGAGGTTTGATAGGAAATATATG
The DNA here is from genome assembly GCA_009831015.1 of Picea engelmannii. Taxonomy (NCBI): domain Eukaryota; kingdom Viridiplantae; phylum Streptophyta; class Pinopsida; order Pinales; family Pinaceae; genus Picea; species Picea engelmannii. The sequence goes on from ML785478.1 coordinate 66,205, forward strand.
GAGCTATGTTTCAAGGATTTGGCACAACTCAAGTAGGTTGGGACATTGGATGCTTACACCATTGATTTTTGGAGGATTGCAGTCACGGTGATATACATATCTTAGCAGAGATTGGTGATGTTGTTCATAAAGGGTTTATTCAAGCCATTGCATGGTTGGGTAAAGGCCTTCAAACCATAGATGCTACATGATGTTATTTTCTAGACATAGGACATGGAGGATGCAGTTCCAAAGACAAAAAAAATATCCAAACCGTTCATTCCCCAAAAGAACAAATACAAGAAGCCCTTTCAGAAAGAATGAAAGGGTAAGGAGAAGATGGATGAGGAAACTTGTAATGAGTTGAGAAGGAAGAATTTTTTCTTCAATTGCAAGAACCCTTGGGAACATGGGCACATATGTATGGGTAAGAGAAAGGCACATTATATACAGGTGTTTTCAGACAGTGAGGAAGAGGAGGAGGAAGAGTAGATACAGGATATTGAGTAGGACAAATCAGTTGATGAGCAGTCTCATGAGGAGGACATGAGTGGATCCATTGCTACTCTATCGAGTGTTCCCATATTTAACACCTTCAGGATATGTGGTGTAGTATAGGGTCAGTGAGTCACAATACTTATTGATGGTGAGGAAACCCATAACTTTATCGACTCGGCTTGGGTGGCTAAGAGAGGCATCCCTACGGTGTATTTTGAGGGGTTTCATGTAGTAGTAGATGGTGGGAACATTATTCCTTGCAAAAAAAATATCCCATAGTTACGTGTTGTATTGGGAAACCACACAGTCACTGATGACTTCTATGTAATGGAACTACCATACACCAATGTCATATTTTGGGTCCAATGGATTATTTCCATAGGAAAACACTCAGTGGAATACCAAGCTATGGAGTTGGAGTTCAAAGCAGTATATGGTAAGAAGGTAGTTTTGAGGGGCATGTCAAATGATGCTCTTAGGATTATCTCAGCTAAATGGATGGAGGGTATTTTCATGCATGGGGATGTTACTTATGAAGCTAAGTGCTTGATCACCATTGATAAACCTTCAGAAAACAACCATCAATATCATACAAACATACATACATCGTTGAGAAGACATGATTGAGATTTTGCGCAAATACCTCTAGGGAGACCACCTGAAAGAGGGTTTGAGCACACTATTGAATTGGAAGAGGGAGCCAAACCTATGATCACCACTCCCTATAGACATGAAAATAAATTCAAGGATGAGATTGAAAAGGCCATTAAGGATCTGTTGGAGATGGGGCATATCAGGCTGATTTCTAGTCCATTCACTTCTTTTGTAGTGTTGGTAAAGAAGAAGGATGCCACAATGCAGATGTTCATTGGCAACAAGGAATTTAATAAAAAAAAAATCAAAAACAAGTACCATATACCCAGGATCGATAAGCTTCTAGATGAGCTCCATGGGGCAGTATATTTTTTGAAGATTGATCTTTGATCGTGATACCACCATATCATAGTTAGAGAGTGGGATATTCCCAAAACTTCTTTTTGATGCCATTATGGCCATTATGATTTTCTGCTCATGCCATTTGGGTTGACCAATGCATTATCCACCTTTCAGTTCTGCATGAATCACATGTTCAACAAACAACTGAGGAAGTTATTGTTGGTCTTATTTGATGATCTTTTGATCCTGAGAATCGTGGAGGAATAGTCATTGTATGCCACGAAGTTTAAGTGTAAGTTTGGCATGACAGATATCTTATACTTGGGTCACGTGGTCAGTGCTCATGGAGAACAGGTGCACAGGGAGAAGATACAAGCTATATTGGATTGGCCATTGCCCAAAAATATTTCCCACTTGTGTGGGTTCTTCAGGATTTGCAGCTACTACAGGTAGTTTTTGAAGGGGTTTTCAGAGTTGGTTGCACCACTCACATATATAACAAAGAAGGGGGCATTCAGGTGGATAGATGAGGCTCATAGGACATTTTACTAGATGAAGGAGGTGATGAGCACTTTCCCAATTCTAGCACTTCTTGATTTCACTCAGCCCTTTGTGCTTGAGTGATGCATCAAGTGAGGGGATAGTAGAAGTTTTGATGAAGAAGAGGCATCCAATAGCATATGAGAGCGGGAATCTCACAAAGTTAGAGAGATTCTACTCCATCTACGACAAGGAAATGCTCTCCATCATGCATGCCTTGGAAAAGTTTAGACAATACTTAGTAGGTGGAAAATTTATGGTTTAGACAAACCACCACAACTTGAGGCACTTTTTGGGGGAAAAGGACTTGAATTAAAGGAAACATAAATGGGTTATCAAACTGTAGGAATATGATTTCAACATTGAATGTGTTAAGGGAAATAAGAATGCAATTGTAGATTGTAACACACCCACTACCTACAATCAAATTTTTTTCATTGATTTCTCAACAATGAGAATCCCCGAAGCTCGCAGCAGCGAAAGGCCAATCCCGATCTACAGGTCTTTATTTCCCTGTCACGGCCTCTTCTTCACACGCCTGTGACATTTCCTTGATGATAGCTTCGGGTTTCAGAGTTTCGTGATTCCTGACGACAAAAGTTCCTGTCCTCTCGAACTCCCGATCTCTGATGAGCAATTTTACCGATACGCGCCCTTTACGCGTTAGCCCTCCTGGCTATGCTCTGGTCCATGTGACCGTTAATTCATAAGACCGCAGCCTTGTCCTTCTCATCGGGTTTTCGGACTTTTCAATGTCGAAATACACTCGTCCTCGGGATTCGTGATCCCTCGAATCCCGACGTGCTCTTTATGCACTAGCTCTCCTGGCTAGGCTCCTAGCCCATACGACCGTTACCCCGTGACCGCAGTCTTACTTCTTGTCGGGGTTTCGAGCTTTTAAGTGCTGCAATACATTGGCCCATGGGATTCCCTATCCTTCAAATCCCGACATGCTCCAACTTCCGTTAGCTCTCTGGGCTAGACCTCTGGCCCACGTGACCACTATTCCACAAGACCGTAGCCGTGTCTCCCATCGGGGTTTCGAACATCGCAATGTCGAAATGCATAAACATTTTGTCCTCGGAATTCCTAATATCCCGATAGGACGTTAGTTTCCACTAGTCCTCTGGGCCAGACCTTTTGGGTCCATACGACCTCCCTCTATATGACCGTCGTCCTACCACCTATCGAGGCTTCGGGGTTTCTAATGCTGAAAAACATTTACCCACAGGATTGTCGATCCCTCGAATCCCGATTCTCCGATAGGCTGATAGTTGGTCCCATTGACTGGCACTCTTCTCCTTGTCGGGGTTTCAGACTTCACAATTCTGAAATGCCCAAACCTCTCGTCACCAGGATTCTCGATATCCCGATGACCAATATGTCGATAGACAACTTCCTGTCGGGACTTTCCCGCTGGCTCCGATTGCTGCCATGCGTCCTCATTTGATGGACGGTCCTGGTTAACTCTCAGGATTTCGCAACTTCTGATGTCCTGGATGCCTCGTCCCTAGGACTCGCGAAATGCCAGACTCCGACTCCCTTCAGATATCTGACACGCGTCCCAAGTGAATGGACGATTCAGATTGCTCCTCGCATTTTCGAGACTTCTAATGTCTCGACTTTCACGACCTCAGGAACTCTGATTTCCCGAATGTCGATGTCCCGATGTCTAGTGCCCAGATCTCCGGAACGGACGATCACGTGACACGCGTCCTCTCTCAGATGGACGACCCAGATTGCTTCCGGGTAATTTCCCATGGAAATTCCCGATCTCAGGTATCGAGACTTCCGATTTCCCAATATGTGAAACTCCGATGAGCCAACCCTCCTTTCGGTATTTTTCCTTCTATTCACGAGCTTAACCCTCGTGCAAATTCTGTCATATCCGACGGCTGACGGGCATCTTCTCAAGATCTGACGGCTCAGATTTGTCCCACCTCGCGCATTCTTCCACTACTTCGTGGGTGTGGAAAGATCAAAGGTCCAAATGTTCTCATGGACCTTTGGGGGGGGGGGGGNCCGATTTCATCGCTATTTACGAAAATAGAGAGAAAAAGGGGCAAGGTATGTAACGCCCATGTTACTTTCGTCAATCTGATGGTCGTGAATGACCATGGGTCTTCCAACAGGATCTCATCCGTCGATTCGTTACTTATTCTTACGCTGCTACTTCGAAATCTTAAGAGGGTAATTCCTCCTCGTACAGGGTTATTAAGACTTGCACCTTCAAGTCCTTTTTCCAGGTTCTTGGTAAACCTTTCCAAGGAGGGAATCTCTGTGAAGAGATCTATACCGGGGCATTCCTGGAGACAGATAAGGGTAAACAGCTTCCCAAGAATGGGCTGGAAGCCTAACTTAGTTCAACCTAGGCATAATTAGATTCATTTATCAACGTAATTCATGCATGGTTTCCTTTGTTATAAGCATATATCTATTAATTCTTATCAAAACACTGCACAGACATTCTTACACTGAAATCGTTCACAATTTCACAGTTCTATGAGCATATATATCAGTATATGAATTTCAAGATGCAATATGTAAAACACTTATCAGAAATAACACAAGAAGTGGGTGCAACTGCTGAGAGGGGTGCTCGTTTCCACCCAACCGTAGGCGTAGCGACTCCCAGCGGATTTACCACTAGCCACCCCCGAGCTGAGACCACGATGCTCTGAGACTACGTCTCTCTGTCTGCCAGTGACCAGGAGCGAAGGTTGCAATCCTTCCTCTCTGTTATCACTCACTCTGCGTAATGCCAGAGTTCCCCTCGCGCCTGCCCCCTCAAAATCGCTTCTACCTCACGCCTTATCCTCTTGCGAGGTTGTGTGTGGCATGATTCCCCTCGCGTCTGATCAGGCTTGATGGCTCTACGGATGGGCGGTTCATCATCCCATCCCTCATTAAGCCATCCGCCTACCAGCCTGCGAGACATTAAATTCAGGGCCAGCGAGCCGCTTTTGGTTCTTCGGGCCAGTGGAGTCCAAATACAGTGTTAATTCTCAGTGGAAGTTAACGCCACCTTTCCAGGTGCCTTCCACCGCCATCGTGGTCTCTTTTTCTCCACATCCCCTCTCAACAGTCCTGCAATAATTCAAAATGTTATTCACATTCATTGACCTTTTCCTCAAGGTCCATTTACATCACATATTCACATTTATGAGTTTTCCATAGTTCTTGGCCGGTCCAGTTATATTTACAAGCTGGGGGAAACAGGGTGTTACATAGATGCTCTCTCCAGAAAGTCAGAAGTATTCAATTGCATAGATTTCGATTGACTGGAAATATCATCTCTTGTTGGAATATTCCAAGAACAAATTTTATTGTGAGGTTTTGGACTGTAGTGTACAGGATGACAGGTACAAAGTGGTGGATGAAATCATCTACTACAAAGACCGTATATACTTAGTCCTGGCATATACTCTAAAGGAGAAGATCATGGTGGTTACGCACGATGCACTGTTGGTAGGGAATCCAGGATACTTCAAAACCTACAGGCATATCAAAGAGAGGTTCACTTGGAAAGGCCTCAAAGATGATGTACTGAAGCATGTGAGAGAGTGTGTGACTTGTCAGTAGAACAAGTTAGAGCAGACCCATCCTGCAGGATTACTACATTCATTTCCCATCCCAAAGCATAAATGGGAAAGCATATCTATGGACTTTATCATAGGATTATTGTTGTCATATAGTGGATAGACCAGAGGTTAAACATTAACTCACTAACAAATCCCAAGATATTGGCCCTTTCAGCATCACTCACAAGAAGGTGAAGTCTCACCCGAAGTAACTCTGGGTACTGCAGGAACCAATATTCTGCAGTCATGGGGGAATATGAGGCATTCATTCTTTATTGTTTACTTAGAATTCATTCATACATTCTATGTGTGAAACCATAACAACATAATAACGTATCTTATATACTCATTCAACGCTTGCACGGAATCATCATATCATCTAACATGTTCATACAAACCATTCATTATGTGTGCACATTAGATAGAATAAAAAAACACATCACAATATCATACAGATCATAACACAAGGATTTAATATGATTCACCCCAACTAGGATTCATCCACAACGACTGAATTCTTTTATTATTCATTCATAGTCTTCCTTACAATGGGTGCACATTGCACTCATATAATGATCTTCAGTAAAAACTCAAACTTGCCCAAGTCGTTCTATGTTGCAGTGCACACATACCTCTCGACTGATATTCAACTCAAATGATTCACCACCTATCCAATCTCTCTCTTACATATCCCCTCTTCTACCCAAAACCCATTACATATTTATAGTTTTACAATAGGGCTTAGCCCGTTTACAATGTGAACAAAATGTCCCAAAATTCCTAACTAACTTCCTCCTTTTGCGCGCTAACTCCTTAAAATGTGCTAACTTCGTTCTGTAGGCGCCTCTTCTTTGTCAATTTTTCATGCAATACACTCCTGCATGTTCCCAAAACTTACTTAAAAATGCTCGCTCCAACAGGCCCCTAACACTAATTTGTGGCTCATCCTAAGCCACTTCATCCCTTCTTTCCTGTCACCATGAACTTGTGAAATATTTTTTGTGTGGGCATGACCTTTTCTTTGACTTTTGATTCCTGCTACAATATTTCTTCTTCTATCTTTGTTGTAAGATGTGTCTTCAACTTCTCTTCACTGTCTTGTTTTTCCTTCCTTGCGACGCCTTGTGCAACTTTCAATTCCTCTACTACTCGAAACACTTCTTCTTGCATCCTCTCTAACTTTTGTGCATGAGAATGTTGTTCTTCTCTTAATTGGTTCATGTCTAAGTATAACTGCCTATTCTCTGTGACTGCATTCATATTTTATTTTTTTTGTATAGTTCTCATGGTTTCCTTGAAATTTTGTGCCCTATCCTGCATAACCTCTTGAACTTATGCCTAATTTCTTGCAGCTATAAATCTTCTGTCAATTGTGTCCACACTTTTGTTCTTTCATCATACAATTTGGCACACTCCTCCACTAAAATATTAACGCCTACTACTGTCGTTGTTACTATTTTCTCTCTTTGTTCCCTTTCTTCTGGGGGTGTGCTCGGTATCTGGTGTGCTTCCATATCATTAATATTTGTGTGAAATACTTGAATGGCTTCACCAATCTTCATAACTTGTGCTTCTAATGAGACGTCTTCCTATATAAACACGTTGAGAATGGTATTGTAAACCCATTGTACCCCCTATTTTAGTCTCTCTATTCTTTGTGTGGCCTCATCTCTCTCGGGCCTAATTTGACCACATTCTTCTTGTAATGCATCCTTATCCTCAACTCCCTTTATCAACTCCATCGATGTTGACATTGTGCACACTTGAACTTCCTCTGTTACACTTTTCTGCAACCCATATAACACTTCTACGGGAAGTTGAGAAAACACTAAGTCAATATGACTTAGTGCCTTTTCTTTCTCCTGTAACTCCACTGATGGGAACTCTAGTGCTCATGTCACTATCCTCATTTCTTGGCGCTTTCCTTTTATCACAAATTTCATTGGTTGAATCTTTGTTTTCTGCATTGTATGTTATGGTTGTGCTTGTTCTCCTGTGTTAACTGATGCGATTTTTTTCGTTTCCAAAAAATATTGCAGTGCAACAATATGTGTTTTCACATCCAAATGCATTTCTTCTTGCTTCTGTGTCGCACACTCAAAATCTTCATCGATATATTCCTTTACCTAATCTACAATTTTCTCTAGGTCATCCTCTGAAAAAGCCCGTGTGACCACTTCCTTAATTGCTTTTCTCTTGTTTCTTTTTGGTATCGATCTCTCCATATATTATTCCTTCTACTTATTTTTCGTGCATGGTACTGCCTTTTGTGTTGTTCCTAAGCTATTTCCTTCCTTTTCTTCGTCTTCACCATCATCATTTATTTCTTCTATCTCAAGGTTTTGTTTCTCTAGTTTCTCTAGCTCTATCTCTATCATTGGGATCTTCCAATCAGCATCCTAAACTTCCATGATGTAGCCCATCTCTTCTTCAATGACCCTATATTGTGTGGGAAAACATCCCTCACTTGGTTCCTTCTTAGTTGGGATATACATGTGATGGAACCCTGCCTTAAACCACTCAACTTCCTTGTAGGCTTCTACCACCTATGGTAATATCTATGGTGTCCCCTGGATGCTTTCTCTAATTACTTCCTTATATATATATAAAGAAATATTATTATCTTGTTGTCTCCCTTTATGCGTAGTATGTCGCAATTTCACGTACCTCACTGCCAAGTAGGTTTTATTGGTTGCTAACAAAAATTGCAAGTATTATGGCTACCTCCATGCCACTAATGTTGTTAATATCAATAACCATGCGTACTGAAACTCCATACCTTTGTCTTGCGCTTCCCTCCAATCTATATGAAATTGGTTGACTAAGAACGCTTCCTAGTTCATATGTACACCTTCGACGCACTTCTTTGTCGTTGTTATCACTCCTGCTAACACTTCATCTCTGTGACATTTTCTCAACAATTTGCAAGCTAACACTTGCATGGAAAACTTGACACAGTCGTCATTGATATTTGCTACATCAAATCTGTGCGCTACTCTAAACATACAAAACTTCTCTTTCATATTCTCTTATAATGGTTTTCCATTCGACTTATCTGTAAAAAGTAGTGACGGATCCTCCCCTATCATTGGTAACCCTGTAATCCACGCGATCAGCTCTGTATCGATGGACAGTGTTTTGTCCAACCAAAGATATCCTGCATGAACACAACTTAGCAACATATTTACGTAGGTGTTGATCTCTGCACTCCTACCAAAATGTGTGATTTGCAATAAGTTCAGGATCCTTGATTTCTCTAAGACTATTTCCCAAGTCTTTGGCTCAACTCTAGTGAACAACATCTCTGGATTGATGAATGTCTTTAGGTATTTCCTTAGTTCTAAGTCCGGGAAATTATTTTCGTCAGACAGATTGTGGTATATGAATTTTAAGTTCGGTATTTCTCCCAGCATATCCCCTACAACTTTTATGTCGATTGGAATCTTTGGTTCCATGAGGTCATACTTTGTTTCCTTTTGTAAGTTGATCGGCTTTTCTGATGGCTTCCTTGGTGGTACATAATGTTGATTTTTCTACTTAAGTGGTTAATTATATTAGTTTTCTTTTACTTATAAACCATTATCATAATGACTACATATAAAGGATCATTGAAAGAATAACATTCACAACATACACAAGATTTACCATAGGAAAACCCCCTAAGGGGAAAAACCCAGAAAACTTCCTCAATATAGATTCACCAACCAAGAATAATGTCTCTCTCCAAGAGATAACTAACAAAGCAAAAGATCCTTCTCTATCCCTTAATTAGGGAAGAGTGTCACACCACTTAACCAATATATATCCAAGATAAATACCAAAACCCTCCATCGAGACACCTCCTAGTTGCAGTAGTGCATCCCTCTAAAACTTGCACACTTTCCTTCTTGGTTGCAGAGCTAGTGAGTGAGTGTGCAAATGAGGAACTAACCTCCCTTATAAATAGTGGTTTTTCTAGCCTAAAATTAGGTCTGGTCCGACCTGTTACTTTACCCTTTTATTTTTTGTTTTACATGTCAAGGCACAATAGGGTCGATTTTTACAAAGGCACAACAAGGCCTAATTAAAAAAATATAATATAATAATATTATTTAGGGTTAGTCTTGGTAAAATACAATAATTATATCTTCTGAAGCTACTCAATATTCAACACTCCCTCTTAGCAAGGAAGGTATTCTTCGTATCACAATCATCATCACTGCTTTTGTGCTTCTACATACTTGGTCATTGTCTTGTTGTCAATCACAGATCTATATATTATAAGAAGTTTTTCACTTTCACCAGCCTTTCATACTGGAGTAACATACCATCCTGCATTGGAGTACCAACCTGCAATGGGGTAGCATACCAGCCTGTGTTGGAGTTACCAACCTGCGTTGGGGTAGCGTACCAGCCTATGTTGGAGTTGCCAACCTGCACTGGGGTAGCGTACCAACCTACGTTGGGGTTACCAACTTGCGCTAGGGTAGCATACCAACCTATGTTGGGGTTACCAACCTGCATTGGGGTAGCATACCATCCTGGGTTGGATTTACCAACCTGTGTTGGGGTAGTGTACCAACCTGCGTTGGGGTTACCAACTTTCATTGGGGTAGCGTACGAGCCTGCATTGGAGTTACCAACCTACGTTGGGGTAACGTGCCAGCCTGTGTTCGGGTTACCAACCTGCAATGCGGTAGCGTACCATCCTACATTGGAGTTACCAACGTACGTTGGGGTAGCGTACCAACCTGTGTTGGAGTTACCAACCTGCGTTTCGGGTAACGTCCTCTGGGGATCACATCACTTCCATCTTCTGGGGAACACATCACTTCCCGCTAGTGGGGAACACATCACTTCCCTCTACTGGGGAACACATCACTCCCTCTCATGAGGGAAAATCCTTCTGGACCACGCTAAGCTCATCTCTGAAGTATTCGAACTTCTCTCTTGACAAAGGCTTAGTCAACACATCTGCTACCTGCTAGTCGGTACGAACATACTGGAGCTTTACTGCTCCCTTATGTATCATCTCTCGGATATAATGGTACTTTATCTCTATATGCTTGGACTTTCCATGACACATTGGGTTCGTTGATAACTTTATGCAACTCTGGTTTTCATAAAAGATACAGGTTTCCTCCAAGTCGAGATCAAACAATTCTTCAATCAACTTCTGAAGCCACAATACTTCACTACAGGTTGACCATGTTGCCACATACTATGCCTCTATGGAATTGAGTGCCATATAGGTCTTCTTATCACTTATTCATGAGATCACAGTTGATCCCATACTAAAGCAACATCCAGATGCACTTTTTTGGTCTGTGACATTGCCTAACCAATCTAAATCTGCAATATTATCTTACACTCCGATATATATCTAGGTCCATAATCGATTATACCCTTTGGGTACCTCATCAGATGTTTTTTCATATCAGGTGAACATATATAGGCTCAATCATGTATTGACTCAATGTATTCACCGCAAAACATATATCTGTCATCATCACATTGTACCAAACTGGTACACTTGCTCAGTTGCAACTCAATCTGCCAATCATGTGCTAGCTCTATGTGCTTTCTGCAAAGAAGTATTTTTCTCACTTCTTGAGAATATGTCCTCTACTCTCTCTGCAATTGTCCCCTCTGGAACTGGGACTTTACACCTGCATTTTCTCTTTCTGAAGTTGAGAATGATTGCTCCATTCTCACTGTAGTTGTTGAACTCTGAGAGTAGATCCTCTATTCTATCACAACAAAATATTCATCTTGAAATTGAGAGTGGGTCAATAACTAACACTAAGTTTATCTGATCCTCTTTCTCTAGAGATAACTCAATCTTCTATTGTAGTTATGTCTCCATGGCCCAAATCATGTACTGCACCAACTGGCATTGGAGATAACTCAATCTCAAATACAGGGATTGTCATACCTGCTCTCTCTGAATCTCATACTATGTCATATTATTTTAATGAATCATGTTCGTTCTATCTATACTTCTTCTGATTACTAGAGAAAGTGTCTCTTCATAGTCTTCTCCCTCTTGCCGATAGAATCCTATGGACACAAACCAGAATTTGTACATCTCTATGAATGGTCCTGGGGAGGTCTCTCCTCCTTACTGGATCATGAGGGTTGACTCCCTCTGATTCTATATAATCTTTGGAGCCATTTGTTCCCTCTGATATGGCTCATCAATGCTATATGGCTTGGCATCCTGCAAAGTATCACGGGACCATACTAATCTCTTCCTGGTTATTGCAATGATTCTGGGTAGGCCCTTCTAGATCTAGTAACTCTTCATGATGATATGAAGAGTGATCAACTCCACTAGAGATATTTGTTATTTCATATTTGGAGCCTTTTGATTCTCATGATCTGTCTCCATATGAGATGTTTTGTATCTATAAAAAGTAGCTTATTCTTCTTCTTCTTCAGTGCATGCATGTGTATGGTCATGTATACAACTTGGATAGTTTTCTCCATGTCTTATCTAATATGTTTCCTTCTGCAACCATCACTATATCTCCCTCAAGGTTATCACTTGTGACCTTCCCGAAACAAGAACAACAAGGGAGAAACAATAGACAAGAATAATTCCCTTTATAGTAATAATAAAAACAATAGCGAGAACAATCGTCACAGTAGATCCTTCAAAGCTATCACTTGTGACCTGCCTAAAACAAGGGTCAAAAGTAAGAAATACAATAATAAGAAATGAGAGAAACACTCTTTTATTGTTGTGATCAATCATTCCTCCATGGTAACCTGGAAACAAAACAAGAAGTTTCTCCTAGAGGAGATGTTAGTTAATATATCTAGTAAATGATTACAATAAGCAATTATCTCAATAGTTTTCACATGCTACCAAGTATTCAAATAAAAAAATTTAAGGATTTCTATCACAACTATAGTGTTTACTTGTAATGTAGAAGTTATCAAACTTGATATGTGCAAATTTGAATCTTATCAACTTAATCAAACAAACCTGGAACCTAGAGTGTCATCCTTAAGAATGAGTGTTGTTGCTTTTCTTCTGAGTCTCCTTCACTCAAGATGACAAGTATTCTCTTCAACATGTCCTCTGTACTAAGATAATATGCTTTCTTGACGAAAATATGAATTAGAGAATAAACTCTATAATATCAACTTTAATCAATCTAATACTTTGACTTTAACTTTGACTAATGGTTATTATGATAGTCATAACTTCAACAGATCAAAATACAACCTAGATTTTCATAAAATCACAATAATTCCATAACAAATAGAGCAATATCAAAAAAATCAAACCTGGGGTGCATTGTTCCTCCGAATGTGTTGGATCTGAGATCCTTCTGGATCTACATTTGTTTGTACAAAATATCCCTTCTCCTGCAAATACCCTTAAGATAATGATACAGTTTTAAATATATGTAAGTACATATCTCTGACAGTATCATCAGGTAGTGGCACCATTCGGAAACAATGACAAGCAATAACGAACCTTTAAAACTTAAAAGGTGCTTCAACTTGTAATTTAAAGGTAGTTGGATATTTGATAGGGTAAGGTGCACTAGGACAATAAAAAATCAATCCCAACACTTCACATGGACTTTTACTGCAACGTGGTACTGCAACTGGTGCTGGTACTAAAATTGGTGCTGCAACTGGCACAGTAACTGGCATGAAGGAACTGGCACGAAGTAACCGGAACTGCAACTGATACTGCAACTGCAACTGAAACTGGTACTGCAAACTGCAACTGTAACTGAAGTTGCAACTGCAATTGGTATTGCAAACTTAGAGTTTTATGAGGAAAGCCTAATTTTTCATACTTCAAATTTCAAATTTATGATCCAGGGACTAGGTGTTCCCTCCTAGGGAGAGCTCCTAAATGGTCTTATTTTTCCCAATGTCCTCCAACAAGGTGGATGACATCACCTTTTAGGTTTTTATGAAGAAAACCTAATTTACGAGATTTGTCTAAAACTAAAAACTTTTCTAGGGAAAAGGTGTGATAGGGTTAGGAGAGTCTTCCTATTCCTTTATCTTTTTCAGGGAAATCTTTTGTGATATGAAAATTCCTTCTTTCAGGCCCGCTCTGATACCATGTTGATTTTTCTACTTAATCAGTTAATTAGATTATTGTTCTTTTACTTATAAACAATTAGCATAATGACTGCATATAAAGGATCACTGAAATAATAACATACACAAGATTTACCCTAGGAAAACCCCCTAAGGGGAAAAACTCAACAAACTTCCTCAATATAGATTCACCAAACAAGAAAAATGTCTCTTTCCAAGAGAGAACTAACAAAGCAAAAGAGCCTCCTCTATCCCTTGATTAGGGAAGAGTAGTGCACCACTTAACCAAGATATATCCAAAAGAAAGACCAAAACCCTCCACCAAGTCACCTAGTTGCAGTATTGTCTCCCTCTAAAACTTGTGCACTTTCCTTCTTGGTTGCAAATCTAGTGAGTGAGTGTGCAAATGAGGCGCTGACCTCCCTTATAAATAGTGGTTTGGGCTGACCTGATACTTTACCCTTTTAATTTATGTTTTACATGTCAAGACACAATAGAGATGATGTTTACAAAGGCACAATAGGGCTTAATTAACAAATGTAATATAATAATATTCTTTAGGGTTTGTCTTGGTCAAATAAAATAAGGATATATTCTGAAGTTACTCAATCTTCAACACATAATCCCTTGGAAAAAAAATTGAACTCGGCTCTGATGTTGATGCTCTTGGGGTCTCTTCCTGTACCGGTACTACCATTGGCTTCGTGCGTTGTTTCTTTGGATGCGGCACTGATGGTGTGACTAATTTGGGTGGCACCATTTCTCTCTACAACTTTTCTTACTTGGCTCTACCTACACTCGCTCGACTCTCTGCTACTCTCTATGAAAATTTTGATTAACAATAACTTATGGTTGTCAACCTTTCAACTACTCTTATCACCTATCTCTAGTTTTTTTTTTTCTTCGTGCAAAAACCTATTTTCCAATCCACTTACCTTAGTATTCAATGTTTACCTTAACCTTTCATTAACTTCATATCCTCGATGGATTATGTGTTAGATTTTCCAACCTGTCAAAATCTTCTTTCCGTTCTTCATTTATGGTTATGCGGCGCCACCTCTTCGTCGTCATGCCCTCTCTTAAATACTTGTCCCTTCAAGTTGGATCTTTAATCAATTCAACCATCATTTGCATGGATCTTCAACCTTGAATTATTTCTTCTTACTCTCTTTCACCTTTCTATGCAGTTCACCTTCCTCTTTCGTATCTGCTTCATTTTCTGATTCATACTTTCAAACTTCAAACTCCTTTATTGCTTTTATGTTTTTTCTATTTTTCTCTTTTTTTGTCTATTAATACACTATGGTACACATATTGCATAGTTTGGACTAGTGTGTGGAAGTTATATTGTCCCTATACAGTATCATTTGACTACGTTAATATGTCCTTCCACATCTTCTGCATTCAGCTTCTCTAATTGGATAGCACCTGCATCTGTCACAAACTTGATCACATATGGTCCTATCCAATGCATATGGAACTTCCCTGGGTGCTGAAAAAACTTGTTGTCATAAAGAAACACTAAGTCTCCTATCTAAAATTTATTTTGTTTAATGTGTCTGTCATGCCAAGCTTTCTCGCGCACGTTCTGCACTTGTTATTGGAAACTTGTGACAACCACTCTAGAAAATATTGTTGGTGCATTATTCAAACCAAACGACATAACTGTGTATTGTTAACAACCTCATTTTATCGCAAAAGTGGTCTTATATCTTCCTTCTTGTGCAATCTTGATTTGGTGGTATCTTGAGAATCCATTTGTGAAAGAGTAAGCCTCCTGGCCCCCTACATTTTCCAGTATTTCATCGGTAAATAGTGTAGGAAATGGATTGTGTAAACAAGCATCATTCAAATTTCTCAGATCTAAACATATCTTGATTCCTCCTATATTATTATCTTTCACTACCATTGGACTTATGCATTCATATTCTTCAACAAGTTCTATAATTCTAGCTTCTAACATCCTATCTATCTTTGATTTTACCTTTTGTTTGTATGTGAGGTTCATTCTATATGGTCTCTGCTTCATAGGTTAGGCATCTAGATTCAATGGAATATTTATTTCTCCTAACTCCCCTGCAATTCCTTTCATCTCTGAAAAATTAGATGGAAACAGATCTTGATATTTGAGTAGCAAGTTGACAATCTTCTTGATTGTCTCATCGCTCCAATAGTCTCCTATGTTGGAAAACTTCGGCTTATCTTTTGTACCAATGTTCACTTTGCGCGTTCTTAGGGGATTTTCATATATAGCTAACTAAAGCTCTAGTCCTTCTATTTCACATTCCCCTTCAGTTTCTGGTATCTGCAAATTCATTGGGTCTTCATCCTCCTGGTCTTCTTCCGCAACATTATAACAGTGCAAGTCCTCTTCGAATGGTGCAGTAACTCTGGGTGTACTGTACATCAGGCCTTCCGTTGAAAAAATATTATTCTTAATAACCTGCAAGGATGAGTCAATTAATGGATTATTATTTTCAAAATTGAATGTTACCTTGAAGTTCTTGGTTAATTATTTCCAATATCATGTCCCTTTGCGCACTTCTAGTTCTATGTACCAATTCTTCATAATAGTGTCTAGAGTATGCACAAATAAATGTGTCCATTATGGTTGAGGTAATGATATCCACATCATGGTACACTTCATAATTGGTTTGTTGGGAAAATTAATCCATTATACTTCGACAAGATACTTTCATTATATGTTTTGAATATGACTTGTAATAACCTTTTGCACTATTGCCAGTTTCTTATTCCATCCTTGTGTGTAGCCCACCATCTCGCAGGGGTTTATTTTAGCGCAACATCCAAAGCTACTAGTCTCTTTTAATCTGATATTTGCATCTCAAACTCTCTTATAAAATAAAATACATCAATTAATCCATCATACCTTGGAGGTTCACATATCTCAATCCCAATTCATCATGACACACGGGTAATCCTAGTTCATTTTCTTCTTGATACTTCATGCAGTGTTTGTTGCAAATTCTCCAAGGCTTCTTCTGAGTCTGAAACACATGATATGATACTCCTCCAACTAATTAAACCTTCATCTATAGGATTCACATAATCTTCCATATGCGCATTCATATTATACATATTATCAAGCTCTTTTCTCTTTACTAGTTCTACATAACTTCTTCCTTCAGTGGGGTCTAACGATGCAGTAACCTTCAAGTCTTCCACTTTGAATATCATCTGTCATTTATTTAGGTCAATGATAGTCTGATTAGAGAATTCCAAATCAAGTCCCAATAGTTCTATATACGATGTACTACCATCTATTATTTCGATCACTTCAAAGTCTGCTACACTGCATACTCCATCAATATTGACACTTACCCCTGTCAACCTTCCAATTGGAATAACCTTATGTTGGTTCATTAATCTCAACTGGATCGATGACCAAAAAATCTTCGACTAGCCCATCATCTCCCAAGACTATCTCGGGATAACATTTACATCGAACCCCAGATCCAGAATTATATTGTCCATTTTGTAAGCTCATATTTGTGCATTGAGATGGAACTCCCTATTCATTCTCTTCTTATCATGCACCTAGTTAATTGTTTTGTGTGTGACATGTTTCTCTTTCTCTTGGGAAAAATGGTCAATCATTCTTCGCAGACTACTCAAAGAAGATTCATCTTTCATTAATTATATACAACTTCTTAAGAAACTTTGCAAAGTCCTTACCTTTTCAACTTGCTTTTCTAAATGGTCATATACTGGAGGCATATCAAACACTAGTGGTCTATCATACAAGGGTTGCGTAGTCGAAGTTGATTTTATCCAATATGTTCCCATCAATTATTTTCTTGCGTGTTGGTAGGTCTCTTTATATTTTCTCGGATCAAACAACGGTAATGGATCTGTTGCTTTTCTTACCCACTGGTGAATTATATTCCCTTGATATGTCTCATCCACTCAGGTTCTCATTCCTCTGTGCATAATTGTTTCTATCTTAGGTTTCTCATCGCATTCCTCTTCTGCTATCATTTGTACATTTGTGTTCCTCTTTTCTTGTCATTTTGTTATTAATTGTGGATAATCCTCTATCACAAGGTCTAGTGCTCTGCAATACGTAAATGTTGTGCAAGAATTTGTGTAGTCGCGCACTAAATTTTTAGGATGATTACAATTACAACATATAATAGGTCCTCTTCCTAGACCAAGTCCTCCTCTACCTCCTTGGTTATAACCTCCTCTGGGAATATAAAACTGTGGGACTCCCCCTTCTCCTTCTTCACCTTGGAATCTATAAGCATATGCAATGTGCTCTCTCATCGAATCCAATGCATGGCAATCCTTCTCGTCATGTCTGATAGACTTACAGAAATTTCAAAAAAAAATCCTTTAAATTCTCTAGTATTTCAACATCAATGGGAAATTATGAGGGTGGTGACCCACTGTCTTACAAATCTCATACCATAGCCCTAGTGGATTCGAAGCTCCCGTATTCAAATATTGATGGAATGTTGGACACTCATCTTTATGATGGCATTTTGTTTTACAGTTGATACACCAGAATCCCTCACGCTTTTCTTTTCCTTTCATAATTTCATGTAACTGAATAGTCAGTGCAACCAGCTGCGACTGAACTTGAGCCATCCCAGCATTATTTTCTCCTACAGGGGACACTTCCAATTTCATAACAATTTCCATAGATTATGATTGCATCGCAATCTTCTGTTGCATCAAAGGGCAACATATATGCGGAAATAATCATGTGATAAACCATTCTCTGTCTTATTCATCTGGAATATGGAACATTAGTCGGTCTTTCAATATCCTAAACCTTTGATCATAGTCCCATATTGATTTAATTACTATCTGTTTGATTTCCTTCATCTTTGTAATGAACTGTGACTAAGACTTAGGCTTGTGGAATTCTTTCAACAAGGCTTGTCTTACCTCTACCAATGTTCTCGTCTGACCCACATGTGTAGTATTATGATATTTCATATACCATAATGGTGTGTGATCTCTAAAAGTCATTTCCAACTACGCAATATTCACATCATCCTCCTGGATGTTCTTCACATTCCATTTCATGTCATAAATGAACAGATGTTGTTCAAGATATTCTTAACCAACCCCTTGAGAGAGAGGCATCTTTAAGGTGGGATCTACCCCCACCATCGTGTTCTGTGTGGTATTCTTTCCTAATAATACTAATTGATTCTGACTCGATGTACTACTTCTACTACTTTGATTACTTCTACTACTATATTTACTTCCTCCACTAACTACAATTGACAAAAATTCTTATCTTACCTCATTTATTGGCAATGCACACAGGTTCGTAGGTTTGATGCACAGTTTGATCTGAGTGGGATGTTCTTCTATTGTACTTAGTTGACGGAAATTTTCTTATGTGCACAGACTCTCTTCAATCTAGAATATTACACCAATGTTTCTTTCCTCATTCTCACTAATTTCTCCTCTCTCTCAGCCACAGTCCTCTTCTTATTCGGTCTAAATCTCTTACCACTACACAATACTCCAATTTCTTCATTCGTCACACACTCTTCTTCACTCGGCATCCTCAACCCATATGTTTCTCATTCCTTTCTTTCATCCCTCTCTACTCTTATATCATTCCTTGGTGAGCCCCTGGTTCCCCTATGTGCACGAAGGTGCTTAGAAATCATATTCCACTATCATCACTCCTTTTTCACATAACAACATCTTAATCCATGTAGATATTGACTTCAAGTATCTTTTGCGTGGTCCCTTAAAGAATTATATTTCAGAAGCACTGTACGAATGAGTAAAATCTATGGAAAATTCAATAACGTAACCTCCCAACACACTATCCAACCAGTAGTCAATTGTGCATGATGTCTTATTGCTTACTGCATTAACTTGTCGAATCAATTCAGGAGTCCAATTCCTCGGAAGTATAGTCTAATATCTTCTGATATGTTCAATAAATATGTGGATCCACTCTACTAACACATTTGAGAAGTCAACAAAGAAAATTTCATGCAAATCTACAAATAAATACCTTTGTAACCATTCCTCTACGTTGATCCTTGGATTGTGATTCTGATCTACTACAAACTCAATATCCTTAGTATTCCACCATTCTCTGATCTCCTCCTTAGTAGGCCTCCACATCCCTCTTATTCACATATCCTGATCCCAGCAATGAAACCATTTGTTGGGGTGCAGGAGGCAGACCCGGGGTTAAACATTAACTCACCAAAAAATACCAAGACACCAGCCCTTTCGGCATCACCCGCAAGTAAGTGAAGTCTCACCTAAAGTACCTATGGGGACTGTAGGAATCAGGCTTCCGCGGTCATGGGGGAATATGAGGCATTCATTCTTTAATGTTTACTTTGCATTCATTCATACATTTTGTATGTGAAACCATAACATCATAATAACTTATCTTATATACTCATTCAATGCTAGTGGGGAATCATCAAATCATTTAACATGTTCATTTAATAACCATTCATTATATGTGTGCATTAGATGGAATAAACAAGCACATCACAACAACAAACACATCATAACACAAGTATTTAACGTGGCTCACCCCAACTAGGTTACATCCACAATGACTATCTTCTTTTATTATTCATTCATAGTCTTCCTTACAATGGTTGTGCACTACGCTCATACAATGATCTTCGGTAAAAACCCAATCCTTCCCAAGTTGTTCTATGTTGCAGTGCACACATACTTCTTGACTGATATTCAACTCATCTCATTCACCACCTATCCATTCTATCTCTTACCTATCCCCTCTTCTACCCAAAACCCATTACATATTTATAGTTTTACAATAGGGCTTAGCCCATTTACAATGTGGACAAAATTTCTCAAAATTCCTAAATAACTTCCTCCTTTTGCACACTAACTCGTTAAAATTCCCTCACTGCATTCCACGTGCATTGCTTCTTTACCGATTTGCCACGCAATCCTCTCCTACACGATTCCCAAAACTTACCCAAACATGCTTTCTCCAACAATTACCAAAGGTCCAAGTCATAGATTGTATATATGTAGTGATTGACCGATTGACTAAATTTGCACATTTCTTTGCCATATCCTTTGAGTATAATGCAACGTGGGTGGCAGATTTATTCTTCAGGGAGATATCCATACTTCACTGGCTATCAATATATATTTTCAGTGACAGGGACAACGGGTTCCTTAGCGCATTCTGGTGGGAGTTGTTCAGGTTGGTTGGCATAGTGTTGACCCCCAACACTAGTTACCACCCTCAGACAGATGGACAGGTGGAAATTGTGAACACGTGGCTAGAAGGGCATCTATGTAACTAACTTTCTGGGAAGCAAAAGGCATGGGTGAAGTGGTTTCATTTGGGATAACACTAAAATAACACCACCTATCACATGTTCATCGACATGACATCATTTCGTGCATTATACAGTTATTATTCTCCTTCTTTTTTTGACTTGGAGTTTTGGAATAGCATGGCTCCCAAAGATAACGATTGGATCCAGGAGAGTCAAGACATACTCAAGGCTCTCAAGGACAATCTACAGATGGCCTAGAATAAGAAGAAGATATATGAAGACATGCACAGGTTCGAGTGCACTTTCGAAGTTGGAGACTTGGTTTTCTTGAGACTACAACCATATAGACAGTCTTCACTAAAGAAGAGTGGTGCAGAGAATCTTAAGCCACATTTTATGGACCCTATAGGGTGGTTCAGAGATTTGGTAAAGTTCCTTATGAAGTGGATTTGTCAGAGGGGAGAAAAATTCATAATGTGTTTCATGTTTCATGCCTCAAAAAGGCATTGGGACAGCATGTTACTACTTTGGCAAAGTTACCTCCATTGGATGAGGAGGGATAACTAGAAATGGTTCCAGAGGTGGTATTGGCGGTTCGAGAGAGGATATTGCATAACAGGGTGATTCGGGAATACCTCATCAGATGGATAGATTTACCAGTAGAGGATGCCCCATGGGAAAGTGATCAGATCTTTTAGCATCCAAATTTGCAATTGCTTGAGGACAAGAAATATTGGGAAGGGAGGACTGTAATGTCCCTTTCCAAATGAGTCTTCTATAAGGTTGGAGAAATATCGTAAGTAATTATCGTAGGCTATAGTCAGTGGTGAAAAAGGGAATTAATTATTTATTTAATGTCATCGTAGCAGGAATTAATTAATTTTAAAAGGTGGCATTGAGTGAGTGGTAAAAATGTGCCTAAGTGACTATTGAAAATATGAAAAAGTCAATTAATCTTATTAAAAGGTAAAATGTTCGCAAAATAGTCAACCAAAGAGTAAAAAGGAAAAGGAGGGTGCCCTCTCTCTTGACTAGATATTTTCTAAAATTGCTTCAATACATCTTTTGTGAACTCTTGGGAGAAAACCCTAGGGGATATTTCAGAGATTGGTTTCAGTGGTGATACTATCCACCCTAGCTGGTCCATTTAGGGAAGAGATAACTCATGTTTCTTCATTATTCTTATTTTCAGCTAAGTTTATTTTCATTTAGTTGGGATTTCATTGATAGTGGTTGATTTCTTCATTATAGATGGGCTTTTTCTTGACAGTAGTAGAGATTTTTATGTGTGGGTCAAATCACTTCTCAGGAAGACGAAATTTTGTGTGTAGGAGGTTGAACTATTGTTGTGGACTTTATTTTCTGACGTGAGGGCCGAGTTATCTATTCTAGAGAGAGAAATACCTTTGTTGGGCACATTATTTTAGTTTTGGATCAAGTTATCCCTTGTGGGTGTGATCCATTCCTTGCTGGACGTTTTTGTATGAGTGGGGAGGAACCATCCTCTAGGGACTGAGTTCTAGAAGGTTTGAATCTCTTCTTGGGGTTGTCTTCTTCAATGTGAAGGCCAAGCCAGTTGATGGGGATGAGTTTAATCATTGGGACAACTAGCCAATATATTTGGAGTGAGTATCTTGCAGTGGAATGTTGTCTCTTCATCTCTGCTAATTGCTACAAAAAATACACACTCCCAGGCATGTTTATTACTTACTTCTTGCTATACATTCATATCCATACAGGTCAGATAACATTTATTTGTTTGTTATTTTAATAGAGAAATAATTTGTGTGTCATTTCATTGTTATAACTGCCAACTCAGAGTTGAATAATAGCTAGTTTGTTGATTAATATATATTTTTGTCACTCATATCTATGATATTCTATATATATTGTTGTTGTTTTCTTCATATATGTATGAGTACCAAAATGTCCTTAAACAAACTCCAAACTACCTAAAATTCACCACACCATCATTAGTCACAAACCTTCAGTGTAACAAACTGTTTGACAAAAATATTCACACAACAGATTAAGGAAATTTCCTAAAGATTTGAGTGGGAACATTACAGTGTTGGAAGATGATTGAAAGAGCCAGACAGTAAAAATAGAGTGTATTTATATAATTGATAAAGTCTGGCACTAAGAGTACTCAGTTAGATAGGTTTGTGTCCAATTCAAATCC
>ML785478.1:113343-131819 GCA_009831015.1 Picea engelmannii
GTGAAGTAAGAGAAGCAACCTACAAAAAAGGAACCAAAAAATTGAAGACAATAATTAGGACAAAATTTAAGATTGAAAATAAATGTTGTAACCTTATTGTTGATGGTGGTAGCACTGAAAAATTAGTATCTACAAAGTTGACTTAGAAGTTGAAATTTGAATGTAAATTGCAACCTACATCCTATAGAGTAGCATGGATGAGAAAGGAAACATGTTACTATGAGTGAAATAAATTTCCATTTTCAGGATAATCATGATCATATGTTATGTTATATATTACCTATGATACTTGTCACATTGTTGGGAAACCTTGTCAAGATGAAAAGAAGAATACCATTCACTAGAAAAGGATGGCAGAAAGTCCAAATTTCTTCCAATGAAAGAAGACACTAGAGAATCTAGCAACCATTGGGTAATTATGTGTTTAGGTAAGGAATTCTTGAAGTCAAGAAGGCAAAGTTTTGTTCCTGAAGCTTGGGGTGTCTATAGAAGTGTAGAGTGAGGGAAAATGATGACATTGTGACAGAAGACATGTCAATAGGAGTACCAACCACAAGGAGTATAACACACCAAATTAGTTTGATGCTAAGGTCTAGTTTTGGAAACAAAGCAACACACAAAATGACTCCATCCAAGATAACAAAGGTAAATAGACAAGTCCAAGAGCTATTGGATAGAGGTTTCATCAAAATGAGTTTAGCCCCTTATGCAACACCAGTGGTGCTTGCATCCAAGAATGGAGGAGAATGGAGGATGTATACAAACTCCTAGGAAATAAACAAGATAACCATCAAGAAGAGGTCTTCCTTGCAAAGAATTCAAGACCTATTGCATTGTTTGAGTGAGGAAAGGTAATTTTCCAAGATAAACCTAAACGGTGGGTATCAATAAATCATATTAAAGAGGGTGGTGAGTGGAAAACTCCCCTCAAGACAATAATCAAATGCATGAATTGTTGGCTATGCCATTTGGTTAACAAACACATTGAGTACCTTTATGAGGTTAAAGATTGATATGTTGAAACCTTCCTTGGGAAAAAATTTGGTTGTTTACCTCAATGACACTCTAATTTTCAATAGGACAAGATAGGAGGATACGATGCACACAAGGCAAGTGTTACAATAACTAAGAAGATTGAAATTTATTGATAAATTTGAAGAAGTGTTAGTTTTGCAGGAATTGTTATTGTACTTGGAATTTGTAATATCCCAAGAAGTGTTGAAAATAGATTCAAAAAATTTCAAAGCTAGTGTAAAGTGGCCTACACCAAAGAGTACATTTGAGGTAAGAAGTTCCATGGGATGGAAAGTTTTTACAAGAAATTTATTAGATACTTTAGTAGGATTTATGCACTGCTAACAACATGCATGAAGAAAGGGATTTTACAATGGACAATTGCAACCCAAAACAACTTTGAATTGTTGAAGGTGCAGGGTACAAAGCAACCAATATTGGAACTACTCAACTTTGACAAAGCATTCTAGGTGTATTCCAATGTGAGAGGAGAAACAATTGGAGTAGTTTGAGTTAAGAAGGAAAACCTATAGATTTATTAAGTGAAAAGTTGAATGATCTTAAAAGAAATATTCAATTTGCAATGAGGAATTTTATAATATAAGCATTGAAGAAGTGGAGTCACTACTTGTTCTATACGCTGACAACCCAACATTGCAATGTATAAAAATTCAAGGATATATGAGTCAAAGAGACTTAAGGTGGGTAGAATTTTAGCAAAGTAATTCATTTGTTTTGAGGAATATGTTAGGAAAGTATAACAAAGTTGTAGATGTGTTAAGTACAAGAGTCAATTTACTAACCACCATCTTAGTCGGTGCTATGGGATTAGAGATTATGAATAGTTTGTATGTAGATGATGCAAATTTTGGCACACAATGGAGGGATTGCAAAGAGCCTTAGAGTAAAGGTCGAACATTGTATTTGAAGTACTAAATTCAAAAAGGTTTTTTTTCATAAATCAGCATATGTGTATTCCTAGGCAATCAAGACGGGGAAATATGAATAGAGAGTTGCATGGTGTCGGGTTAGCGGGACACTTTGGTGTTGATAAGACAAAAGCCTTAGTAGAAGAAAAATATTATTGGTTGTGATTGGCTAAGGATGTGAAGAAGTGGGTGGAATGTTGTAGAGTTTGTCAACACTCTAAAGAAGTATAAACACAAGTTTGTACACATCACTACTATGAAATGAGGCATGGAAGGATATCAACATGGATTTTTTTTGGGACTACCCAAAGCACAGAAAGATAATGATTATATCTTTGTAGTTGTTGACAAATTGATAGAGAAGGCACAATTGATTCCATGTAGGACATTGCTTGATGCTACAAATGTCAATGTTTTATTTTTCAAAGAAATTATAAGATTACATGGTTTATCTAGTAGTATAACTTTTGATACAAACAGTTAATTCATTGGCCATTTTTGGAGAACCTTGTGCAAAAAGTTGCGTCCATACACAAATTCATGGTCAAACAAAGGTCATAAACAACAAAGTTTGGACAACTTGCTAAGATGTCTTGTTAGAGACAAGCCAAGGCGATGTGATAAAATGCCTTTTCAAATTCTTTATGGCGATTTCCCTAGTGTGGTGATAGATTTTCTTAAGTTAGTAGCAAGGAATAAGACGAGTGGAGACACTTTTGCACAAATCACGAATTTGCATGAATTAGTTAAAGAATAATTGCAACAAAGAATGTGAAATATAAAGAAAGTACAAATGATAAAAGAAGATAGAGAGTGTTGGTTGAAGTTGATTTGGTTCTTTCATATTTGAGGAAAGAGAGATTTCTAAAGGGAGTCTATAACATGTTGAAGATGAAAAATATTAGACCATGTGAAGTCCTTAAGGAAATCTCAAACAATGGTTATCATATTGAATTCTCAAATGATGAATTAGACATATCTTTGATGTTCTAGATATGTATGAGTACCATGAAGGTATAAAAATGGAAAACGAGCATGTTATAGATTGGAAGGAACAAATCTTTGCAAGCGAGAGGAGGAAATTGAAGAAATTATAGAAGAGTGAACGAAAGATAGAGAAAATAATATAAAGATTTTTTGTCTTGATGGTGGAATACAAGTTTAGACGACCCTACATGGGTTTTGGAAGTATAACTTGGTCAACTTGGTAGGATATGAACTAATTTTGTACATATTGTAACTCATGAGATAGAGCTCACAAATACAATGTACCAAAGGCCTCCAAGCATCCCATGTGTAGAGACCATCCACATCACCTATATATGTTTCAATTTCTTGAACTTTAGTAGTAGTTCCTAACATTTAACAAAGATTAGAGTAGTGATGATTGGGCTGAGAGGCTCTCTACAGCCTAGTATGGGGGAGAAGTTGTCACCTGGGTAATGTTAAATTTCTAAAATTTCTAAAATTTAAAGTAGGCTCAATTAAAAAAGTTACACACTATTATATATATCATATTTACTATAGTAAATTTACTATTACTTTAGCATTTACTATTATTATTTATACTTCTATTACTTTAATATATTTACTATTAATTTAGTATTTAATCAATTAAAAAAGTCACACCTATTATACATATCATATTTACTATTACTTTAGTAAATTTTACTTTAGCATTTGCTATTACTATTACTATTACTATTACTTATATTATTTTAGTATATTTACTATTTAGAGCTATGAAAAATGATTCATTGTATTAATTAATTGAAGAAATAATCAAAGTAAATTAACACAATGATAGATACAACAAAAAATTATTTAGCATAAAGTAGTTGTATTCATTTTAACAATGATATAACATAAAACAATAGGGTGCATTGATTTCAGTGATAATACTAAGAAAAATGATTCAATGCATTAATTGTTAATTGAAGAAATGATACGAAGAAAATTAATCCTGTGTATTGATAATACTATGAAAAATGAAACTAAAAACTATGTGTTGAGTTACATCTATATTCTAGGGTTATAAAAAATAATTTACATAATCAAATATTTATATTCATTTTAACAATGATACAACACAAAACAATAGGGTGCATTGATTTCACTCATATTAATGATATAATATAAAACAATATGTATGAAAAATGATTCAATGGATTAATTAATTGAAAAAATGATACGAATGAAATTAATCCTCTATATTGATTTCAAGTGTGAGAGATATAACAAATCATCAAGTGAAATGAATTCAACAACTTAGTATTTGCTCATTATATGTTATTTATCTATATGTGATTTATGTATAAGTATTTGCACTTTAAAACAATTATAATATTAAGATATATAAAATGTAAAAAACTTGCGGAGTTGAGAGGTGTCTCTTCTAAAATAATAATATAATATTGAGTAAATAAAAAACTATAACAATAGCATTAAATATTAAGTGAACTATCGTAAGGGAACTATCTTAGTTGTGCTCCTATCTTAGTTGTGCTCTATGATTTAAAGCATTTAGTTGCATTGATTTAATGCAAAAAAAAAAATGCATTAATTTAAGTGATGATACAATAAAAAATGATTTATCATAATCAAGTAGTTGTATTCATTTTAACAATGATATAACATAAAACAATAAGATGCATTGACTTAAGTGATAATAATATAACATAAAACAATAAGGTGCATAGATTTAAGTGATAATGTTATGGAAAATGACTCAAATAGGAAGGAAATTAATCCTTTGTATTGATTTCAACGTTGAGATACAACAAATCATCAAGTGAAATGAATTTAGAGTGAAAAAAAAATTCAAAACCGATATTATATATTTGAAGGTGCTTCCCTAAATATGGCCCTCTTATAGCAATTTATTGATCTACATTTCAATTTCTATTATTTCATTTGGGTTGAGTCGATAAGTTATGGACTTGGTTGAGTCGATAAGTTATGGACTTTGGCAAGGACATGTCATAAATTCAATGGAGCGTTAAATTAGTGGTTGTGGAGGCAATCATTTTGGATTTTCAAATACTTTTTCAAATGATTGAAGCAATAGGGTGGATTGATTTAAGGGATTGTGATATAACATAAAACAATAGGGTGCATTGATTTAAGTGATAATACTGTGAAAAATGATTTAGTGCATTAATTAATTGAAGAAATGAAGGTGTTCCTCCTAAAATAATAATCTATGCTCTTTGAGATGTTCTTGGAGAAAGTTTTAAGGGAACTATCTTATTTGTGAGTAGTCTAAATGTTCGACTTTTTGGCATTTTTACGAGCATATTTTCTCATCAATTTAACCCGAAATCTAGCCAAAAATTGTTGTAACTCCAAATTTGAGTGATTGAGTCTGTATAATTCAAGTGTCATGAGGGTTTTTCACAGTGGTGAATCCATTTATGCATTCAAAATGGAATTTAAACAACAGAAAATGGTCATTCAACTAAGATCTGTTTAGCCGGGTTCTGGTGAAAAAAATCAAAATGTCGAATGTTTAGACAATGTCATCTTAGTTGTGGTGTATCATTTATAACAATTAGTTGCATTGATGTAATGCAAAAAAACATGCATTGATTTAAGTTATGATACAATAAAAAATGATTTACATAATCAAGTAGTTGTATTCATTTTAACAATGATACAACATAAAACAACAGGGTGCACGAAGGAAATTAATCCTCCATATTGACTTCAACTGTGAGATACAATTAATCATCAAGTGAAATGAATTTAGCAATAACATAAATACTGAAAACAACTTTTAAAACACATATTATAATATTAATATATATAAAATGTGAAAAACATGCTCAACCTAGAAAAGCTTCTTATTATTATAACATCCTCAACAAACTGATGTAACTGAAATTTCAAATGATCAGATTAATCTTGGACATATAGAAATACATATTGTTGTTGATCTACAAATATTGTGTGACCTTCCACTCGAACTAACATACATAGATCCATCTTAACCTCAGATCTATCAAGTGTCGAGAGGGATCAAATCTATCGAGGTGAAAACTTGAGGAAAGGTTAAAGGTTTGCACCTCAAGAGATTTGATCCCTCTCGGTGCTTAATAGATCCGGGGTTAAGATGGATTTATGTTGGTATACGTTCAAGTAGTGATGATGTGTACCCATACCCATGGGACATCGTCAACTATAATCAATGACTCTAGAAAGTTCAAGGCCTATAAAGGCCACCTACATCCATTCAAGAGGGGATGAACTAGGAAGATGTGGTTGGACTTTAACTTTGCTCTTATAATTGATGTAGAGTGAGGCTCCAAGCCCACACTATGATATATTGAGGCTAATGCCTTGTGTTTACCCTTTTCTAATTGCATTGAAAGGCCATTTCTACAACTAAGTTTGAGGGAGATGAGTAATTCCTTGTTCAATATGGAATTGACACATGACATTTAAAAATAATATTTCAATGTTGATCATAAATAAAATATTTCAATATCTACCCTAAGTAAAATAATTTCATATCAAATTTATATAAAGAGAGTAAGTAATTGAAAGTAAAAAAAAATCTTATTCCATTATAAGTGTTTTCTACTTCCTATAAGGAGATGTGTAATTCCTTCCATGCTTACTATGAAGTTGATAGATGCTTTTAAAAAAATATTAATAAAAATAAGATATTTCAAAGTTGGTTATAAATATATTATTTCAATGTCCATGTTTTTACTTCCCTCTATGTTATGTTGCACATCTCCTTCATCCCTGCACCACAAGTTTCTTGTATGCAATATACTTTCTTGTATACTATGTCTCAAGGTTTTAGCTTTGGGGTTTTGGAGTTTTGTTTGTTTTGCAGTTTTTGTAAGTTAGTTATGCATTTCAATTTTCATATGTGAAGAGTTGGGTTTTTAAAGTTTTATTTTGCAGTTTTTATTTGTTAGATATACATCTCAATTTTTATGTATAAAGAGATATTTTATACCACATATAAAAAGTTTATATATCAATTTATGTTTAATTAATTAGATCATAATTTTTATATATCAATTTATGTTTAATTAATTAGATCATAATTTTATAAACAAATTGGTATTAGTATTATTGGATATAAACAGTAAAAGTTTTTAAATATTGGTAAACTTTTCATTACTATCTCACATTTATGAATTACTTTTTTTTACAAAAAGTCCTCTTTTTAGGAGACACGTTATTAATTTTTAAAAATAAAAAAAACTATAATTTGACTGGATCATCCCATCATACAAATTAATAATGTTTTTACTCAACTTACACATTATTATTTGTTTACTAATAAGGGTAACATAATTTGATTGGGATGATCCCATCAGTTAAAATGTATGGATAGAGCCATTCATCAATCAATCAAGGTGAAGGTACAGATTTCAAATCTCTTAAAATCTATAGGATTATTAAAATGTATGGATAGAGCCATTCAATCAATCAAGGTGAAGGTACAGATTTCAAATCTCTTAAATCTCTTAAAACCTATAGGATTATTTATTCAGTTAAAATGTATGGATAGAGCCATTCAATCAATCAAGGTGAAGGTACGGATTTCAAATCTCTTAAAATCTATAGGATTATTTATTCAATGTCACTTTTGGCATTCAAGCATACAATCATATATCGTTCAACAACAGTGACTACAATGGCTTTGGCAAGTTCCACATCTCACAAGAGCAGAACTAGAGTTGGTTGTTTGTTTGCTAGAAAATAGAACCAGAAAAATTCAGCTCCACTCTCTTCCACGTACATCTACAAATAAGATAGGCAAGGCAAGGCAAGGGCGGCTGCAAAAACAATGGCCACACAATCTTCAGGCCAGTTCACCTCTCGCCTACCTATTTATTTTACCGAACACACACCCCACTTCAATCTCGTTGCACATACTGATAAAGCCTATCTATACTCTCTACTTGAATCCTTCTATCAACAAAATCTGTCTATTTTATGTACACTTACCCTCTGCGTTTTTTCACACACAACCAACAATTGTGGCAGAAGTATTAGTTAACCTGCAAAGAAAGAAAAAGGGGTTTGGACTGTTATCATTATTTAAAGGGGTTTGGACTGTTATCATTATTCATTCATTCAAAGCTGGAGGAGCGACTGTACCGCCCGCCCAGATAGGCTTCCAAGCATTTGTTGGAATTCAGAACATGCACGTTCTGATCAGCGTTGTCAAATGACTCCACATCGTCATCCACCCCAAGCATTGCAAGAGTTAAATGATTGCGGAGATCAGAAATCTCATAATTCCCCCCTCCATCTTCTTCATCGTTTGTTGCATCTGCATGATCATTATCAGTGTCCGTGTGTTTGGGGATACTCGTATTCAATTGAGGCCGTGTCCAGTGAGTTAGATCATCTCCCTCACCTCGCAACAGTTTTAAAATCTGTCAAACAAGATCTAATAATAAGCCACATGTACCTACAGTCAATTCATTAAACCAGCCTTCAATACAAACATCAAACTGCCCTGCCTCCCCACAAACATAACAAGACTAGTCACATTACATATCAGAAAATTCCATCACACCTCCCCCAGATTCCTCTCCCCACAATTCAGTAGCTCTTGAAAAATGTAGAGAGAGGATAAAGATACCTGAGTCATCCGAGGCCGAAGCCGAGGTGCTTGCCTTAAACAAAGGGCAGTAGCATGTATCATCCTCTGCATCTCACATTCATCATAGGCATCTTCCAGATTTGGATCGACTAGTTCCTTCATAGATCCATTCTCAAGTAATGGCCTTGCCTGAATTTCAAGAATACCAAAGACATAAAAGGCATGAGATCCAAGTACTTGGAAATACAAGCTTCACTGTATTCCTAACAAATAGAAAAGCAAGCTTTACCCATGTCACCAGGCTCTCTTGGCAATTCGGAATTTTAGTATCAATTGGCTTTTTTCCAGTTATCAGCTCTAGAAGAACCACCCCAAATGAGAATACATCTGTCTTCTCATTAACTTTGCCATACAAGAAATATTCTGGAGCCAGATACCTGTGGAATTGATAGTATTATAACTTCAGACTGCTATACAATTGTTAGAGTGTAATCTGGTTAGGAATAAAAACATAATGTTACATACCCAAATGTTCCTACAACATCATTGCAGATGATGTGTGATGTAGTCGTTGAGGCCCATTTAGCTAGCCCAAAATCTGATAACTATTGACAATTTCCGAAAATTAGTCCCAGTTTGTTCATAAAAATTTCCACAGTAGCAGCAATGATACCTAAGCTTTCACAAGATCCAAAGATAAAATCCATTAATCATACAAAGCTGCTACTTGCGAGCATTCGCATACCTGAGGTTCAAAGTCATCAAAAAGAAGAATATTGGAAGATTTCACATCCCTGTGAATGACAGGCCGATTACAACCATCATGCAAGTAATCTAATGCTTCAGCAACTCCAACGGCCACTTTCAATCTTTCATTCCATGGAATCACCGGTTTATCCTTTTCCACTGTAATGTACAGAATGTTAGTAACAAAGCTAATTTCTAAGAATAAAAGATTGCCCTACTAAACCAGTGAAATTGACTTCGATAGAGCATACTGCATACCATGAAGGTTCTCCTCAAGGTTCCCTCTTGACACAAAGTTATAGACAAGAAGGCGTTCCTCGCCATATATACAGTAACCAATTAGGACWATAATATTCTTRTGCTGCAAGGAAGTAATAATCTCAACTTCTGAGAGTAGYTCGTCTTCTGCTTCCGGAGAAAAATTCAAGAGTTTTACTGCCACTGATTGTCCATCAGGAAGAACACCTCGGTAAACTCTGCTACAGCCTCCTTTTCCAACAAGATTCCCTGCAAGACAAGAAAAAAKAAAGATYAAGTATTGAAATGGCTCAAGGGTATAGAAAACACGTCAAAAGAACAGGAAAATGACTACTTAAGAGAAAACAAGGATTAAAAACGCAACCTTCAGAGAACTTTAAGGTTGCCGATTCCAACACGTCATATGTGAACTGCTTGCATGTTTTACTTTCGAGAAGACATTTTAATCTGTCTGTCAAGGAGTTTTTTTTCTGTCTTCCTTCAATCTGACCCAGAGCCATCGATGATGACTCTCTTAAATTTATTTCCATTGAATTTCCAATTTCACCACCTTTCATAGAACTCTCATGAGTCACCTCTGCTCTTGCTCCTTTCACTTGTTCATGCCTATCGGGCAATTGTAGTGCCCACTCAACCACGGACATTTTTCGGGCTTGAGTTTGAGAACTTGGAATATTTACCATTGAAATAGCCCTGTGCAAGAGTGGCCATCCAGGAGATGATTCTGCCTTGAATTCCGGTTCTGAAGTAACTTGCTTATGTTCAACTTGTGTGGGAAACACAAAAGAGCCCCTCTCATCTTCTCCCGGTGTGATCTGGCCAGAGATATCAGAAAGTGACTGAAAAGAATCAGCTGAAGATAGTCCCCCTGAATCATAATTTTCTGATTCAGGGTCATGCTTCCCTTTGCCATCAACAGGCTTGAAAAAGGCAACAAATGGCCTGTCCGTAAAGCAAGACCTAAGTGCATATGTTTCAGAGGATTTGTCGTTGTGATGTTTAAGTACACTCATGGGTGATACTGCATGATCCGATTTCATATCAGGTACACTATCCTGGATAAGACTATCACTAGAAGATGATGTTGAGTCCAAAAGACTTTCTGTGATAGACAGAGATCTTTGCAGAACCTTGCGACCCGAACTGCTCGATTTCCATTTTAAACCTTGCAAAACCCCTATCCCAGTACCATTGGTTCCTGGAACTCATGGAACAATACAAAGTCGGGATATTAAGAAATATAAATTGACCATACAGTACAGACTGTGTAATTCTGCATAATCTATATTATCCTGGCTTTCTTAGTTCAAAATGATCTACAAAAGCAACTGATCATTCTTAAAACTGTATAAGTAGAATAGAAACCTGAGACGGGGAATGACCCATTCTTCTGAAAGGCGACCTTCCCATGATCAACAACCAATACAGAGGAATTAGACGGTAATCGTTGTGCACAGTACTTAGCCAACGATATTGGTGACCTGAAATATACATCAGTGGTCATTTAAAAATCACTTTTCAAAATCTGCAACTCTAAATCATTCAATTCTCAAGACTGATGGTCTAATATATCGTACACTAGAGCATTCTTCTTGCTTGTTCCCAAAATCAGCTGTGAGGCCTCTCGAAGTTTCGTTTCTTCCAGCAATATCTTTCTTACTGGACCATGAGAGATCTTGACTTCAAGATCTACCTGCGAAATGGACATATATAATTCTATTTTACATGAAAGAATAAAATGTCTCATATTCAATATCTGCAAGGTATCATATCATTTAAGAGGGAAATCACAGAGGTGTGGGTGAGATGAATTTTGAGTCAACTATAATGCAGAATTTCTCGATCTTTCAAAACATGTTTTTCTTAAACAGGTCAATTGCAGTTACATTTGCAGCACCTTGTTCACACTGCTTTGAAAGAACTTGGCATGAGAGTGAGCATTCTATTTAGCACAAACATGCATTGAATGAGAAGCATGTCACTGAAAAAGCATAGTAGACAAATTACTTGTTTCAAGTTGCAAAATCCCTGATAGACTCCTATCACTGCATCAAAGGCGGTGGCCAACTGATTATCAGTCTTCTTGTGCTCCTTGGAGGACACCCCTGTAAAAGAACACACAATGCATGTTTTAGATACCTTGTTTTGTCGCTCTAAAAGATCTACACTAGAAAAGTAGAGATACGAGTAACAAACTGGGGCAATTAGTAAAGGGAATAGAACTGTGGAGTGGTCCAGTTTGTTAAAAGCAAATAAGAGGAGATTTTCCCAGAGCATCAAATACTAGCTTGTCCCAGAGCATCAAATACTGGTGAGTCTCTTTCAGGAAGGGATCCAGAATCCTGTTGATTGGATCTGCTAAGTGCATAGTTCGAACAATTGATCTTTTCCTGTTAGTCTTGTAGGAAATGCCATGGTCTTTCGCCAACAATTACTTTTATGATAAGTTCTAATCCAGCAAATAATTTTGCAACCCAATTTTCTGTTCCCATACTATAATGTTGTTTAAACAACATTTGATAAAAACCCATTTGCTGAACTGTATAAACCAATGGTAGATGTTTATCATGAAGATTTGAGCTACACAGTATTCAGATATTTGATGGCAGAAAAATGAGGAATTTTCACCTGAAACGTCAGAAGAACTAGCAACAACGTGAAGAGCGATGACATGATCTCCAGGGCGAGCCAACTTCACAAGAGTCCATGTCAACACCTCCCTGCTAGCAGTAGCCAGCTTCACGCCTACTACTAATGTCTTCACTCTCTTCTTCATGCTTCCAGATTCCTTCTTTAACACTTGTCCTTCCCTAAAATAAACTTCAATACCCAACAAATTAACATACAAAAATAGCCTTAATCAGCTCTGAATTCTGCATCATCATAATGATCAAAATAAAGTAACGCCCCAAAACTCTTAACAGACTCTCATTGCCGATCTCAGAGGTCGAGCATCATGCCCGTTTTGAGAAACCTCTCTGCAATCCTTTCCGCTCTAATTTTGCTCTGATCTGACAGTTAATACAATACTCATACAAAGGTTTTCCTCAGTACTCTACAAGTACGAGCAGGGGGATTCAATCCTCCAGCCAATGTGCAGATTGCTCCACTCACAATGCAATGAATTTCCCTTATGGTTTAATGTTATCTATTGGAGCATCCCAATAACCATAATTTCTTCTGCAATTAATCCATATTTTCTTTAAAAAACACAGAAATCCCAATTAACAGATTTGCCTCCGCATGGCCAAACACCCATAAAGCTACCTATCAAACTCCCTCCGTGTCAGGGCTCTTGCTTACTACCCAAAGCTTCAATTTCGGAAGCTTCTCCGGCATCCTAGTCGATTCTGTCAACAAAACTACTTCTTTCTCCTATAAAATATCGATTTCTCTCCACCATACTCACCAACTCTACAAGATCCGTCCAATCCTGATCAAAATCCAATATCATACTAGATTTTTTGGTGTGTCTTCTTGTCTACCAATTGTCTGGCACTCTCGGAAAAGCCTTTCACATCCCTCTTTCTCTTCAAATTCCATGTCAAGCAATAAAATATATGTCTAACTTTTTACAGATTCCACCCGCTCTTCACTGTTACGTATATGTGACTGTTACACTAGGTACTGGTTTCAGTTTGCTCAGATAAAGAAACATTCATATATAATGCCCCTTCAACCTCTCTACCCGAACCCCGCCAAAATCTCACCTTGTTTCTCCGCCAAATTCGATTCAATGAATGATCTGTAATTCAGTTAACTGTCCTACAATGTCAGTCAATAATCGACAAAATTCAGAAACTCAGGTTCCCTGTAATTTTAATCCGGAACTGATTTTTCCGAATTGTACAAATTATCGGGTAATAACGGAGGGAAGTGATTAATGATTTCTCTTTCCCATTCATTACAGCATCCGCACACCGTGGCTCCTCATTCCCATCGCATGTGCTGCGTTTCTTTCTTTTGTCCGCAGTGTGACGGAGCCCGTTAGTCTGCCGTCAACAATAACGGCAGTGACGGAAGAAGCACATGTATACCGGACGACAGTTATGGAGCATGTAAATGACGTGGACTTGCCGACAGTTCTTATAGGTCTATCGGGGCTCTCATAAAGTTGTGACCTCAAAACAGAGGTGTTTTGAGTGCGCAGGAGGAGGGGATATTTTTTATCGACGAGCTGACGTGGTTTCCCCTCCGACGGCCGTGTTCTCAACTTTCCTGAGGGCATTGCAATATCCTTTTCATCGGAGTGAAATAATATATATTTAAAATCAATTTCGTAATAGGAAACGAAGGACATAACCATAAATAGAGCACATGATTTCGTTCTCCTATGTCTCTGAGTTGAGGGGGCCCACGCCATGGGCCTCCCAAAGTTTTTCATGTGGCAGTAGGTGAAAGTGATGTATTTTTTACAATAGAGAAAAGACGTTGATTGCCGGAAATTTTAATAATAATAGTTATTCACACTTAATTTATATTAAGTTTCGTCATCGTCGTAAAAAAAGTAATAATAATTGAATAAATAAATGACTGACCGTTTACCTTTTTAAATCTTTTTTTTGAGATTGACCTGTTAACTATACTAAAAACAAAACAACACGCCACAAAGTATTTAGGATTAAAATTATCCACAACATTACAATATTTTACACCTGGATCGTGTGCCACTTGGACCAAGACACTACGGCAGCTGGCAGGCAGAAGGCCATCATAGCCCGGCGTGTGAGATATTTTATGTCTTTCGTCACTTCCTTTGTGTGCTCCAACAACACCTTATGCTCTGGTGGGGGTGGAGGCTCACTCGAGCAGGTTGGGTAGAGGACATTGCACGATGTGGGGAGGTAGAGGTATGTGGGGGAGGTAGAGGTATGATTTGTAGGATCCACTAGCGGATGTTAGTTATGAGATCTTCAATGCTTGTTATTGATCCAGCCAGCTCTGTCTTGGGCAGATGTTAGTTATGAGATTTTCAATGCTTGTTATGGATCCGGAGAGCTCTTTCTTGATGGACATTATGTCTATGTGTGGGAGGAGGCGTTGAAAATATGGTAAGATTTTGCATGAGTTTATTCTTGTTGTTTATGTTCTTCGGTTTATTTCTATGTGGGGAGGTTTGTAGTGGTGGTCTCTTGGGATTTTGAGAGTTTTCAGTAGTGGGGACCTGTAGAGTGGGGTATGAGTTATCATGGCACCTAGGAAACGAAAGGCGGAACCTGTGTTAGAATGAAAAACGAGAGTCGCTCTCGCAATTGAGGAAGTTGTTGTTCATTATCATTTTGAAGTCGACTCGACATAGAAGGAATCAATCTCGGCTCTGTAGAAAAACATCCAAATTGTGAGGGCCTGTACTAAGGATTAAGTTGTTGATAGGCAGGTGGGGAATATCATCCTTAACCTAGGTTGCACCAGGGACAGGGATATTAAGTTCCACCGGACCATGGAGCTCTATTGGCACATCAAGGCTATGGTTGTGCAGGGCATGATGCCACAGGAGCTAGAATATAGGAAATCTATTCATAGATTGGATGCTTTGGAGCGTCAAACCAGTGTTCTGATCACGAGGGTCTCGTGGTTGGTGAAGAAACATGGTGGTGTCTTTCAGACTACAAATGACAAGGACAAGCCTTCTAGCTCTCAGCCTCCACAAATGTCGACTAAACCTGCTAAAGCTCTGCCCAAGGGAGCTCCCTAGGTTCATGTTATTGATGAATGATGGTCATGCAATTATTATAAGTCTGTACCGTATGGGTTTGCTAGTTTTTCAGTGTTTATTTGTAGATTTGGTTTCCTTGCCTCAAACTTGTTAGATGATAACTCTATACATATGACTGCTATTATATGTCTTTTTTAACAGTAAACCTAGTTTCCCTCAAGGCAGACTAGCAAAGTTTTTTGCTTTTGATACTCATCTTCTAACCATACTATTAGACCTAGTTTACCTCAAGGCCCTCAAGGCAGGCTAGTAAACTTTTTTGAGTTTTTTGACTTTTGATGCTCTATCTTCTAACTATACTATTAAACCTAGTTTCCCTCCAAACAGGCTAGCAGACTTTTTTACTTTTGATGCTCTATCTTCTAACTATACTATTAAACCTAGTTTCCCTCAAGACAGGGTAGCAGACTTTTTTGCTTTTGATGCTCATCTTCTAACCATACTATTATTGTACATTTTGCTAATATATTAATAGCAAAACTTCTACCTACTTAAGTTAAAAAAAAAAACGTTACACTATTTTACAATTTCTAAAAATATCCTTTCATTCGAAAGAAAATATAAATAGCACGAAAGTATTTACAGAATATTGTGTGAATTGATTTAAATGGATAACATGGAATGGAAATGAAATAGAGTAATAAAAAGTGAGCACGGCCATGGTTTGGTTGTGTTGGGAACCTTGAGATTTTATAAACACGCATACCATCATTGTGACTCGCCATTTGAGTAAAGTTATATTAAAATATATCTTGCTTTTCCCCTTTCCCCTTCGTCTTTATGTCAAAATTCTAAAAGTGGTTAGAAATGTAATTATCATAAATTAATATTAATTGACATCGTAGTAATTCATGTTTAACATTTATCCACTTATTGTATTGTTTCCCAGGCAGTATACATAGCGATGAGTTCGCTTTGACTACTCTATTAATTTGGGTTGACTTCAAAAAATTTGTAAAAACCTTAATGTATAACATAAGAAACTAAAAATTTTATTTTTTAATATGTAAAAAAACTGAATTTTCTTACATTTCATTGGCTGATAACTTTATAGTGTTATTGCAGCGTTCACTTATTTCGAGATCAAAATTAACTCAATGACATGACAGACTGGGTAAGTTGAATTTATATTTTATATTTATATTTAATAATTTGTGTTGACAAAGAAGGAACTGGCAGTACCCTCACTGCGCAGATTGGTTAGGCAAGGGTGGTGCGAGTGCCATACTCATCCTCGCTATCGGAATCCCCAAACACAACCTTCAACAGATCTTCTTCCTTCACGGGGAGTTCCATCTATCCCACCATACGACACCCCGCGAGAAGACAGATGTTGTATTTATTTATTTTGTGTAAACATTTTGGCTCTGCAAATATTATATAATGTATTATATAGATATAGCCATATACCGTCGCAAGCAGATAAAGAGCTTATTGCATTAAATTCTTAAAACAGAGATATTATATTCCATAGCATTCACTTACAAACGAAGAATTATAGGAGGCAGTACGCACAGCCTCGCTGCCTTGTTAAAGTAAGAACTATATGAATGGACTTGTTTTCTTATATTTGTCATTAACATTATTGTGGAAAAAAAACAATTCAGTAATTCATGTTTAACATTTATCTACTTATTAAAGTAAGAACTATATGAATTGACTTGTTTTCTTATATTTGTCATTAACATTATTGTGGAAAAAAACAATTCAAGTACGAGAGATGTTTTTAAATGTCTTAACTTTTATCTTTTTTATTTGGAAACTACTTTATGTCATTAACATTATTGTGGAAAAAAAACAATTTAAGTACGAGAGATGTTTTTTTAAATGTGTTAACTTTTATCTTTTTTATTTGGAAAATACTTTATGGTCACCTTGTTATTTGGTCCTATAAGTGACATAAATATTGAATTACATTTTAATGAAATTTCAATTCATGTTACAATTTAAAGTGAAAGTAATGTTATATTTTTAATATTAATTTGAATAATATTATAACATTAAGATTTGCTTATAACATTAGATATAAGATAGTTTTTGTTGATTTTTCAATAAGCAAGGTTAAGTATGAAGTTCATTCCATTTTTAGCATTTAACTTAACTATAACCAATAATGTTGCATCAAGATCACAAGAAAAAATACTATGCACAAGATCACAAGAAGTATCCTGGGAAACCCTTCTCAACAAGGGAAGAAAATCCAGCCAAAATCTTTGTTATATTCTTCAAGAGAAAGACCTTCATCACCAAGAAAACCTAGCACACAAGAGGGTGCTTACAAACCCTAGAAGACTAGCGCCCAAGAGAGGTGTGCACTTTTTCCAAGAAGGTGTACTTGCTGAAATTTCCAAACTCACAAAAAAGATATGATTCCTCAATGGGGAATTTACCTTTACTTATATTAGACTTGACCTGTCAACAAAAGTGTATATTGGCACAAAAGGGCTGACCTCTCTATCTCATAATATAATTAATATTAACCAGATTAATTATCTTTTACATTAATTATCAATTACATTAAGGTGGGGCCGACATGTACCCTTTACATTACAATTAGGGTTACAGGCATGTATGACTCTTGAACAATATAGCAAGGATCTCATACACCCACTAGTGCTCAGCCACTGGGGGCACATCCATAGGGATGTCCATATCTTTGGCTCACTGCATTACACAAAAGAACCACTTCTTCACTAGTGCTCGGCCACTAGGATCACGTTCACCTGTGCTCGTCCATAGGCACGTCCACTCAACGGATCTTCTTTCCCACTGCATTACATAAGAGAGTCATCTAGTGTCACATACCCACTACTCAAAACAGATTTTTCTGGTCTTCTGCCGAATTAGAAGTCCTAAAACTCCATGGAGGACCAGCGTAAGCTGGCTCTTTCTCTCTCCCCGCTCCCATGTGGTCGCGGGTCATGATCACAGTCCGAATAAACGCAGTACCTCTTTCATATTTCGTGCCTCGGCGCTACAGTAATGTCTAAACGTTCAACTCTGCAACTGCCAAACCCCGACAGGGCTAGCGTCCGACCAATGGGGATGAATCCCTACAGGGTCAGCAAATGGCCAATAGGAACAACTCTCAACAGGGGTAGGGAACCGCCAGTGAGAATAGGCCCTGTCATGCGGTTAAGTGGAATACAGGTGGCGAAGAAGGAAACTCGACACAGTAGTCGACATGACAGGGGGCCCCACTTCACATGCCACGCTATTCCGGACCCCCCCCCCCCCC